>SNQJ01S0061107.1:0-13526 GCA_010110895.2 Picea sitchensis | reverse complement strand
TCTGCTTCCAAATTTCCAATGATCTTGTCTTTTTCTTCTAGCTATTCTTTGAGTGATTCTTCAATTCTTTTGTCTTCTTCTATTTGAAATTTCAAATTTGTGATCATTTGTTCTAGTTATTGAGTGTCTTCTTTCTTGTCTAGTTCCTCTTGTAGTTTTTTTTTTTCTTCTTTTCTCTTTTGATAACTTCTATGGCAAACATTAATTCCTCTCGGTATTCAACTTATGTCTCTTCAATTTATTCTTTGACGTATTCATATTCTTCTTCGGAGTCTTCTTTATCATATTCTTCTACTACCATGAATAAAACTCTTTATGTCTCACTGTCACTGACTTCATCTTCATCTGATGATGAGTTGTCTTCTTTGGTGCCTAAGATTTTCTTGAAAACTTTCTTTGTGGTTCTTTTTCCTTTATATGTTTGTTTTCCTTTTGAGTAACCTTCATCATTTTTCTTTTTATTATGAGGACATTTTTTAGAAAAATGACCAATATAATCACAATTAAAACAAATTAAAGGAAGCTTACCTCTATACCTACCATCGGTTCCCTTGTTCAGTATTTTGACAAAGTTGGCCACTTCTTCATCATCTTCCGAGACGTCACTACTACTGCTATGTTCTTCTCTTTGCTTTCCCTTTTGCTTTGACTTTTTGGATGCTTTGAAGGTTGCTTCTTTTATATCTGGATTTTCCTGTTCAATTCTCATTTCATATGCTGTGAAGATTCCATGTAATTAGTCAATTATTATTGAGTTTAGATCTGATCTTTCTTCTAGTGTTGATATCTTAGGGTCAAATCTCATAGGAAGAGATCTTAGTACTTTTTAACAATTACAGATTCTTTGATTTCTTCTCCAAATCCTGTGATTTCATTTATTGTTTCATCAACTCGTAAAAAATAAGCTGCAATATTCTCATCTTCCTTCATCTTAAGTTGTTTGAACTGACCTCTGTAAATTTGAATCTTTGTTTATTTCACTTTTGAATCTCCTTCATAAATATTTTGAATTTTGTCCCAAATATCTTTAGCGGATTTACAATGTGCAACTTTGGTGAATATCGTTTCACTAAAACCATTTAGAAGTGCATTTGTGGCTTTGGAATTATTTTGACCGAGTTTCATTGTTTTTTCATTTGTTGGCGGAACTGTTGGTACTATGTATCCATCTACAATTTATTGCCAAATTTTAAATCCCTGTGCTTATATATATGTTTTCATCCTTATGCTCCAAAATGCATACTTTTGTCCATTAAACTATGGTATTCCATTTTTATACAAGTTGTTGCTCTCCATAATCTACCTTTTAGTGGTTAAACTGATTTCTGAAGGAACCTGCTCTGATTACAATTGTTGGATAACTGAGAGGGGGTTTGAATCAGTAATAGAGAAATTTAAACTTTTTTCACCAAAATACAAGTGTTATATCAATGTAGCATTATCATCCAATAGTTACAAAGTAAATAAGCAATGAGAAAATGATCAATCACACACATACACAGTACACCAGTGTTTACGTGGAAACCCAAAGCGGGAGAACACCACGGAATGTTTTTTCTTATATGTCTTGATGAATTACATTCATTGGAAACACCAACTTCCTTTGTTTTCTAGCTGTAACTGAAAGGAGGCTCCAACCCCCTAGTTTCTTAGGCTACAACCTAAGGTAAGCTCCAACTCCCCAATTCTTTGGCTACAACCCCCTATATTCTCTGGCTACAACCGGAAGGTGGCTACAACCACCTATCATTGCCCTGTCCAACCGCCCTAAAGTAGAAGTAGAATGATGGAACCACTGTCACACTATCACTGTGAGATATACCACTGTACAACTGTATCAATCTATACCACTTACCTACATCCAACCTGTACAACTGCCCTGTAATCAATCTATACTAGAACTGAACATGTATCAACAAAAATATAACAGGTACGCGACCTGTAGTGCTTCAACACGCATATGTACACACGCTATTTGTTATGCAGCCCGTGCATGTATGCAAACAAATTGTTATGCAACCTGCATATGCCTTCTGAAAACTAGGGTTTCCTTTCTCTTGAAAGATTCTAACCCTTTGTAACTTCTTTCACATAGATCTGTAACATGTCATTATATCCAGACTGTAATTGTACCCTGCATATGCATCCTCATACATAACCTTTACCCAAATAATACATATCTCTCTATAGTCACATGTCATATAGGTGTGTGTAGTCATGAACAAGTATAATAACCCTCACATGATATTAGTCATCAAACCCTTTCTGATATTCAGCCTCTCAATACATCAACCACTTCAAAAATACAAGCTCTCAACCATGTACCACAAAAACCCTTAGCCATATGCCAAGAAATACAAGATGTGCCTCAACAAGAAGTATCAATGATAAATATACCAGCACTGTATTTATGTATATTTGACTTATGCAAAATATCCCATGTAGCCACTAGTCTCTCTAGGGAGAATCCTCAAATCTTCATAACCATTTCTCATGCATACATCAAAATCCAACTATTCATAGAAATAAGACATACCTTTTGAGTCAAAGGATAGATATGATGTATCTTAGCACTGTTGACCTTCTAGGGAGCTTGATCTCAAAATTTAGAACCTCTGCATCTTCATCTTCTTAAGTTTCATGGATTTACCAACATGTACACACCCTACACATAGTCAGCCTGTGTACACCTCAATATGTACGCACCCTATACATAGTCAGCCCGCGTACGCCTCATAAATTAGGGTTTTTCAGTATTCACTGTAATTCTGAGAATTTCACCATCAACCCTTCGTATTACCTCATACTTTCGCAACTTCAGATGTATCAATGAGTACTTGCAATAAGCCTCACACAACAAAAGATATTCAATGTGTTCAAGTGTGATTTAATGAGAGAGACTTGTTTCTTATTTATACTTTCATGTAGCATTACACTTTCCTTATTTTAGGGAGTTCTCCATTTAAAATAATTACTTTTGTAAACATTTTGACTTTTAGGGGCTTCTATATGACTCATGAGGGTTCTCCAACTTCATATGGCCATAACTCTCTAACCGTGCGGATTTATGTGAAGTTCCAAATACCATCGGAAATGGCATGAAAAGAACTATGCATCTAGGATAGTTTTACTGACAAATTCATTGAACTTCATCTCATTATGACACAATTAAGCATGGGTTCTCTAACCATACTTCTAGGATAACTCAATCCACAAAGCATCTTCCTATGAGGGATTTCACCATAAGGGGACCACTTTGGAGTTCATCCATTTGTACTTCTTATCAACCATGACAAGACAATCATAAGTCATCTTTACATCAAACAAACTTGGGTCCATTACCCAAACCTTTTTGCTACCGGACTTTCTTCAAGGGTTGACATCATTGACAACCAACCTTAATCAACAATAATAACATCTTCATATCATCATAAAAATAAAAAAACAGATAATAAATACCACATGACATCATGATAACATAACATCGTCATATCATTGCAAATATCACAGAACCACATGATAATTACCTCACTCCATCACAAGAATAGAGAATTGCATGACATAATCATAAGAAACATAACATCATAATTATCATGAAAAAATAATATCATGGTAAATACTCACATCGCATAACGTATGAAGACACATAATAATTGGAATGCATGAGAAAAAAACATCTCCAAATATTAGTTTAATATGTTAATTTGTCTCTATTAAGTGTTCCGGCCTTTTTTTCCAATAGAAAATTCGCTCAAAGTTATATTAAAGTATATTTTTTTTTACAACATCAAGGATCCTTATAACTTTGGATCATTATGTTCATATCGATACAAAAAGCGCCCACATATATCCATAATGTGAACTAATAATCCTCAAATAGCCAAAAGGAAATAAACAAGACGAAAATGTTTAACACTTCAAAATTACAAAACATAATATAAAGTCCACTACCAGTGGAAATATAAACATGATGTAATTCATCCCGAAGATAATTCAAATATGTTTAAATGAGTAAATGGTCCTCCATCCCCACCTACCCATTGGTAAAAGGATAATCTTCCTTCCAGTTCCAAGAGAGCTTGTTTAGATCATAATAAGTTTGCCTCCTTATTGAAATCCTTGTAAATACGATGAAAGCTAATGCCTTGAAATAAAGTGGTCAGATCCATGGTTTTATGCATCCATCCTTCAATGTCAATTGCCTGAAGATTACTCTTTTGATTTAACCAAACTATAATTACCTTGGAATCCCCCAGAATCTGGATTTTTTGGACAGAACACATAATGGCAAGAGTAAGTGTAGACCAAACTCCCATAAGCTCTACCTTTGTGTTGGTGCCTTCTCCACAGTTGATGTACCATTTATAAACAGTCAAACCTGGTAATTTGATGATTTTGCCTGCTCCGCAACACTTGCCACCTAAAATACTTGTGTCATTAAAGAAAGAAATAGAATATCCTTCTTGTTGTGTGATTGTGCACACTCTAATGGATGTAGGTTTCTGGGATTGGAGAAGCCAAGTGTGAGACCCAAGTATCTTGTATGCCACTGCAGAAATTTAAGGTGACCTATCCTCTAAAATAAATTTGTTTCTCTCAATAAAGATGTACCAACAGGTGAGAGCAACCATACTTTTGGAAACTGATTTATCCTTGCTCCAAATGGTAAAACAGTCATATATGGAGGCTCCATCCCAAGTTCTTTTTATCTTAAGGATTAATGTTAGTCTAGCCCAAATTGACTTTGTGAATGTACAGTGAATGAGTAAGTGGTCAATATCTTCAGAATTGTGTTTGCAGAGATAGCAAACCCCAGGCCCCTCCAAACCCTTTTTTTGGAGAGCGTCCCAAGTTAGTACCTTTTTTTCCACTGCCATCCAAATAAACAATTTTATCTTTAAATGTATGTTCCATTTCAAAATATTTACCTTCCAACCACTCCTAATCAGGTAATCCATAATTGATATAAGATCACAATAAACGTTTTTGACAGAAATGTTCCCGGAAGAGTCCCCTCGGTCCATACAAGAGTGTCGTTTGTATCCCGGATAGATATGCTAGTGCCTATAAGCGCTCTTTGATATAACTCCCACTCTAATGCTAAAACTCCCGCTAATCCCAACTCCTCACTACTTAACCAAGCCTATGAATTAGAACCAACATTATGGGATATTGTGGCTTGTGCCAAAACAATAATCCTCTTTTCTTTTAATTGTGTAATTAGCGCGTCCGAAAGGATTTTTCTGTCACCCATGCCAAGAATATGATCCCTGCCAATGGAAATTAAGTGTCATGATCATGGACACCAACTCTGCTAGTGGAGGATCACATGTACTGCACTAGTGAGGCTATTCCAAATTCTAGATGCAGAGTGTTGTTTGTGAGAGGCTTGCATGTACCAATTGACCACAATAGTATTATATAAATATTTATCCATTAAAAATTTATATCAAATGTCAGCATAATTCAATACTCTCCAAAGAGTATTAACCAATAATGTCATATTAAAAAGAGGAAGGTTCTAGAGTCCCCATCCTCCAAATTTCTTTGGTCTAGAAAGAATGTCCCATCTACATAAGTGAAACTGTTGTGTAGTCTTCTTGCTGCTCCAGAGAAAATTGAACATCAATTTTCAAATATTATTTAAAATTGGGCACGGAATGGTCTCCAAGGACATCCAGTATACAGGCTGGCTCTCTAGAACATCTTTAACTAAGACAATCAAACACCCAATGATATCCACTTGTTGCACAACAGTCCAATATTCTTTTCCATTTTTGTCACTAACCAATTCCAATATTCATTCTTACATTCCCCAGTCTTTAAGTAATAGCCCATATATTTGAACCCAATTGAAAGCTCGATAAAAGAATAAGAAAGAAGCTCCTTTAAAGGAGTCAATTCTGCATCAGTTAGACCTTTGTAATGAACAATAGTTTTAGAGTGGTTTATCAATAAGCTAGAAGCATTACAAAATAACTGAAGAATGTTGATGACCTCCATCCATTCTTTTAATGTCGCCTTAGTCATAATAAGGAAGTCATCCACAAACAGTAAGTGAAGAATATTAATCAGTCTGGAAACCTTTATACCTGTTAGAGTGCCCTTGAGAATGCTACTTTTCATTAAAAGACTGAGCCCTTCCATAACTAGGATGAACAATAATGGTGATAATGGGCAACCTTGGCACAAACCCCTGCCACTTTTGAAGAATTTTTTCACCTCGCCATTGAATAACACAACAAAGGATGAAGATGTAACACAACCCATGATCCAATTAGTCATCTGGATACTGAAACCCACTGTTATTAATGTCAATATTAAGTGATCCTAGTCAATACAGTAGTAAGCTTTCCTCAAGTCCAATTTCAATACCAATGGCTTTATATTATTTTTCTTATTTCTATGAAGACTCTCATGAGAAATACATATTCCATATTGTATATGTAGGAACCCCAATTGTTCAGCAAAGAGTGATTTTAATAGGATCAGCTTAATCCAATTTGCAATTATTTTGGATATCACTTTATAACAAATATTACAAAAGGAAATCAGACGAAAATCATCGAAAGTAACATGTTTGTTTTCCTTCGGTATAAGAGTCAAAAAGGTTGAGTTTAGACTCCCAATAATGGTACCTTTCCATCTAGAATCCTCCACCATCTCAAGGAGATCATCCCCAACTAAGTCAACAAAGAAAATGAAGAATTCAGTCATCCAGTCGTCTGGCCCCGGAATATTTTCTTTTTTTAATTGAAACAAAACAAAAGTTAGGTCCTCCAAAGTGATTGGATTGTAAAGAGGGTCAATCTCCTCATCACTAACAATCTTGGGAAGAGACTAGTTACCTTGACTTGTTCATTGGTATTAACAATAGACGGGGCCTTATAAAAAAATTTGTAATATGATACCGCTTCAGCCTTTATCGCTCCCTGGTCTGTAAGAGTGAAGCCATTTCCATCAATGATTTCCCATACATGTTTTTGATTCCTATTGTGGCTTGCGACATTATGAAAATACTTTGTATTATTGTCTCCACTTTTTATCCAGATCGCCCTACTGCGAAGTCTCCAAGTCTCTTCATCATCACGTAATAGTTTGTTTCTTTTACTTTCCAACATCTGTAGATGTAATTCTGCCCCCCGATTTGTAGAATCCCCAACTAGATTCACAAATGTCTCCTTTATATCAGCTTCTAGGATCACAAACTTCTTTATACTAGAGTTTAGTTTGGATTTTTAATTCCTTTAATTTCCACACTATTCTTCCCTGCCTATCACCTTCCGACAGGAAACAAGTATCCTTCCAAATTTTATGAACCAAAGCCACATAATCATCATGATGCAGCCAATGGCCATTTAATTTAAATGGGTAAGGCTTGTAAATAGGTGTAATTTCCAGCTGGAGTAGTACAAGGGCATGATCCGATATAAAGGGTACTCAAACCAGGACCAAAATAATCCAACCTCAACCAATAAACCTTCGGACACAAGACACCTGTCCAGATGCCTCGCAATGTCTTCTTGACCAAAGTGCCCATTTATCCAAGTCGAGACCATTTTATTTGATTCGCCCAAGTTCATTTATCCTTTAATGAGAATCATTAATTTAAAAAATTATATGCACATACATAATTGATGTTAATTGGATTGGATCATTGGGTTTAGTGCATTGTTGGTTTACTCTATTATCTTCCCATGACAATGCACAAATACATGCATTCACCACATTTCTAATTCATTTTTTTAGGATATTTAGACACTTAGGAGTTAGTTAAGATCAATTTGGTCTAATGTGTCTTTAGGTAAAAATGTGTTACTTTAGTATGCATTAGTATGCATTTGTAGTTATGTAATTCAACTATCACGATATGTTCTATACATAGAGTGATTCGAAGACTCATATTCTCCTCAATATTAACAACTACATTAATATGTGACTTAATATCCTATTGGTCCATGATCTCTATTTAAAGTGAATGGAGGGTCATTTGTTGATGAACAATTGTGAGAAACTCTCTTGTAAAATATTTTTATTTTTCATTAATATATTGCCTCAAGTGGCCATGTTGGTTGGGGTCATGGATTGTTTCTGTCTTCAAGGGTTTCAACCACATAAAAACATCGATGTGTTTATTTTTGATCTGGTTGTGTGAGTGGTTACTGAATATGTTTGTCCTATGTTGGAATATCCCATTTTTTTGAACATGGTATCAGATCTTGTTTGAAGGCCTGCTCTTGTTGTAGATCAAGATATAGAAGACGTTTTTCCACATTTATGGTTTCTACTATTTCCATGCATTCCTGTCTAGAGAGGACTATTCCATTATGTATGAAGAACTCTTTAAGTTATAAATTATTTTCATTTCACTACAAAAGGTTTTCATTTTCCCAATATACGACCATTTTAGTCATATCCATAGGTTATATAAATCTTGAATAAGCCCTTTTTCATTTTTTTCACTGAGTTAATATTTTATTTTTCTATTTTTATTTTCGGGTTGGTACTCTTTTCAGTCTGTGTATGCTCTTTATTGTGTGCTCTATGCAATCTCAGAAAATCATATACAGAGCGAAAAGTGTTTACTTTTTTGCATGTTCTCTTTCATTTTCATTGTATGTGATCCTAGCAAATCATAAACAGAGAGAAATATTACATTTTCCAACCAAGCTAACTGATACCCAACCTCATTGTTGTTGAAATTCAATTTTTTTTCCCAAAATTTCGGTTATTTTTGTATGAGCACACAGAAAGGAAGGATTTTTGGGTAAGCACACACTTCAATAAAACAACAACAACAACAACAACACTCACATTTTCCTCCTCCTTTACGATTGCTATTTTTTTTTTACTAGCTCACTTGATTGAAAGTTGGTTTATGTAATAAGAGGTCTTGTGTTAAAATCTCTTTTTAAGTTAATTTTTGAAAAAGTTCATGCATTCTTTGTAAAGTGAATTTCATTTAAATTATAAAAGTGAATCACTATAAATTATCTTTAATATTTCTTTCTAGTTACTTTTTTTGCATGGAACAACTTTAATTTATAAAGTAACTTCATTGTAAAAGTGTTTTTCACTTTTATAGAAGAAGTGGGTCACTTCATAAGTAACTTATTTGTAAAAGTGAGCTTAGAGGCAAAGTTACAGAAGGAAGGAAATTTTTTGTACATCCATCACCACATGGGTCAACTTCTACCTGCCACGTGGTGCTTTGGTCATTGTTTATCCCTTTTTTAAAAAGTGGATAAATTTCACATCCGAAGTCCATTTTTAGTGCCATTTTTTTAAACAACCTATTTTTTTGATAGCTTTCCATACAGACAATTGATTTCATATTTTAAATCCATATTATCTACATATTTTAATATGGATAATCCAAGTGATATGTTTCTTACCATTACGAACTACTTCTCATGGAAATCTGATATGGATGATGTACTAAGAAGTAAATGAATGCACTGTATTTCCTTGAAAACAAAACTTGCTCCCACTGATACTAAAAAGAAAGCCAAATGGGATTTTAAGAATGAAAAAACATGTGGACTAATCAAAATGTTTGTCTCTCCTGATTTAAGGTTTCACCTTCAAGGAATTGATGACCCAGATGGAGCTTGGGCTAAGCTTGAAGCTATGTTTGGTAAACACAATCTGATTTGATATCACTAGATTGAAAATGATTAATGAATTTAATTTAAGTCCCAATGATTTTCCTTGCATTGAATATTATTTATCTAAGTTCAAAGAACTTACAATTTTATGTAAAGGCTGTAAAATAGATCTGGAGGATGAAAAATGAATATATGTTATTCTTTCTAATATTGGTAGTGTATATTATAATTTTGTATCTACCTTTTATGCCACTAGAGAAGCTCTAGGGAGTGCTTATAAAGAACCCACTCTTGAGTCTTTTGGTGATTCTCTGATTAGAGAGAAAGATAAGATTTTGTATCTTGGAGTGATAAACACTACAAGAACATCTAACAAAGCCTGAATGTCCCAACAGAAAGATAAATCTAAGCATCCCAAGAAACAACATCCTTGCAACAATAAGCAAAATAGGGTCCCAAACCCTCTTAACTAGCTTCTACTCCTAAAGGTGACAAAGGAGAAAATTCCAAAAGTAAGAATATTGATAGGCATTGCAACTTTTGTGAGAGATATGGTCATGTGGAGTTTAAATGTTTTAAAAAGATGAAAACATTAGAAGCAAGGATGAAGAATCACAACACAAATCTTGATTCTTCTTCTTCTTCTCATGGACATGCGCTTTCTATTTCTGGTTTCTTCTTTAATACAACTTTTACTTCTTCTTCTGATGAGTGGATTATAGATTCTATAGCATCCTATAATTTGGATAAGGATAAAGACATTTTTCTACTCTTAATGAATGTAACACCAAAAAAAAATTTGTTGGTGATGATGGATCTCTTAGTGTTGTGGGGTCTAGAACAATTCAAGAAGATAGTGGTCATTTTAATGATGTATTATTTGTTCCAAGTATTTCTTGCAACTTTCTATTAGTGTATCAAATCACTCATTTAGGTGAAGGTAAAATTGTAGAGTTTTCACCTCACCAAGTTGTAATCAAGGATTTAAAAGATCCTAAGCATGTCCTAGAAAATGGAATTGTTGATTATATTGTCAGGTTGTACAAATTTGACAACTTTGGGTCATCATATTTTTCATCAATTTTTGGTACTCATAGTGATGACTTGAGAAAAATTTGGCATGAGTGGTTTGGTCGTATAAACTATCTCTCATTGCAACAATGTAATCAACATATGGTGATTGTTCTGTTGGGTATATGTTACATTCTTTGCATGTGTGTGTGTGTGGGCACGTCAGGTTCGACAACTATGTCCGATGATCCCTCTAGTAGTGCTCTTTGTGTCATGTGTGTCAGGCGCTTCCTAGGGGGTCCCAGGGGGTCCCAGGGGGGCCTAGGTATGGCCCCCCCTATTTACACGCAGCGTTCGAAAACGGGCAGTAGCCCGGGGCAACGCCCCGAAATATTTTTTGGTCGGTTTTTGCTATTTTTAGTGGTTTTCTAAATTAATCTTGGATTAAGGGATTAGGGTTTTGGTATCTATGGAACACATAAAAACATTATATATATTGTATGGTGAATGGTGAAATTCGATATAATGAATATAAGAAAGGTTTTCCCCGATTGAGGGTTTCCGGTATAAATACTTTTGTACTCTGTGAATGAGCCATTGATTAATTTATGTTTTTCTTAAGAATCTATATGCATTGCTTTAATTCATAGGTTTAAAAATTACATGTGGTATTAGAGCTCAATTTTGGCTTCAGAGGGACGCATTTGTTGTTGAGGGTTTGGCTCGGTCTTGATAGATAAAGTTTATCTTGGGTTTGTGATAAACCTGGGTTTAGTGGGAGCTTTTGCAGTGGTGATTTGAGTGCAGAAAGAGGAATGGAAAGCTCTTCTAGAATAGAGATAGAGAATTTAAATGGTAAAAACTTTGAGCTATGGAAGATGAAGATGGAGGACATTCTTGTAGACAAAGAACAATGTATCATTATGGATCATGGTACACAGCCTACTGGTACACCATCTACTAGCACACATGTTATTGTTACACAACCTACTAGTACACAAACTACCAATACATCACCTACTGGTATGTCGAAGGAAGATTGGGAGAAGTTGGACAGAAGAGCAAGGAGTACTATTCGACTATGCCTAGCAGATTTGGTGTTGTTGAATGTCTCGAGAGAATCTACAACCAAGGAACTACGGGATAAGTTGGGGAATTTGTATCAATCAAAGTCCTTGGTAAACAAGTTGTTTCTTCGAAAGAAGTTGTATCATCTTAGGATGGAAGATGGAGATGCTGTGACAGAACATCTAAATGCCTTTAATACTCTGGTAAGTCAACTTGTCTCTGTTAATATTACGATGGCATAAGAAGATAAGTGTATTACTTTGTTATGTTCTTTTCCAGACTCTTGGGATAATCTGGTTGTAGAAATAGGTAGTACCATTCAATCTACATTGAAGTATGAGGATGTAGTTTCATCCTTGTTATCTGAAGAGATGAAGTGGAAAAGAATGGATGGTCATAGCACAGATGCTTTATTTGTAAGAGGTCATACCCAAGACAGGAATCCTGGTAAGCCTTGGGAGGGGAGATCTAAGTCTACAGGTAGATCTACTCCTGGAAAATCTTTGAGGAAATGTTGGAAGTGTGGTAAAACAGGGCATTATAAGAAAGATTGCAGGTCTAAGAAGGTTGAAAAACCAAAGGGATCTGATAGTATCTCTTCCACAGAGGTGAAAACCTCCACTAAAGAAGGATATGATGTTTACCTGGCATCTACAGGTACACATGTAGACCATGATGTATGGTTGATCGACTCAGGTGCATCATACCACATGACTCCTCACAGGGAGTGGTTCTTTGAATATGAAAAATATGATGGTGGTGATGTATTCCTAGGAGATGACTCGATAGAAAAAATCATGGGACGTGGAAGGGTTAAGTTGCTGCTAAAATATGGAAGAATTAGAACACTCCATGGGGTTATTCACATTCCAAAACTAGCCAGTAGCCTAATATCTGTAAGCAAGTTGGATGATGCAGGAGTGAATATTGTATTTGGAAAGAACACTTGCAAGATGGTACGAGGAGCAATGGTTTTGATGAGGGGAGTTCAGTGTGGAACTCTATACAAGTTGTTGGGAAGCACTTATACTAATGGGTGTAACAGTTCTATTGTCCCTAAGCAAAGAAATGAAGGAGGCAAGATCAATATTGTCCCAGAAAAGAAGACCATGATGTGGCATCAAAGACTGGGGCATATTGGAGAAAAGGACCTTCGAACACTACATGGTAAAGGTATGGTTGAAGGTATGGCTAATTGCACTTTGGATTTTGATTTTTGTGAACATTTCATATATGGTAAACATAATCGAGTAAGATTCCCATCTGGTGCTACAAGAGCAAAGGGGATCTTAGAGTTGATACATAGTGATGTGTTTGGACCTGTGCTTGTTCCATCACTAGCTAAGTCTGTGTATTATGTTTCATTCATAGATGATTTCTCAAGGAACACATGGATTTATTTTCTTAGAAAGAAATTTGAGGTATTTGATAAATTTAAAGAGTTTAAGGCTCTGGTAGAAAATCAGACAGATAAGAAAATAAAGGCATTAAGAACAGATAAAGGCGGAGAATTCTACGGAAATGAATTCGAAGAATTATGTAAGAAGTGTTGTATAGAAAGGCAGAAAACTACTCCATACACTCCTCAGCAGAATGGAGTTGCAGAAAGGATGAACATAACATTGATGGAAAAAGCAAGGAGCATGCTCAGCAGTGCAGAGTTAGGACATGAATTCTAGGCAAAGGCAGTGGGTACAGCATGTTACTTGGTCAATCAATCACCCTCATCAGCGTTGGATGATAAAAATTCACACGAGGTATGGACTGGAAAGAAACCCTCTCTTCAACATCTTAGGGTGTTTGGTTGTGATGCTTATGTACATGTTCCAAAGGAAAATA
>SNQJ01S0061106.1:5859-47842 GCA_010110895.2 Picea sitchensis | reverse complement strand
TATGGATAGTAAAAGTAAAAAGCATCAGTCACACATAAGGTATACACAGAGATAGATTTTCACGAGGAAACCCATAAAGGGAGAAAAACTCTTCTTCTTCGAAATGATAGGCAGTCTTTTAGGTTCTGTACATCATCTTTTATTGAGCACCAACTCAATGTGAGGCTGCTACCTTTGTTTTACAAGCTGCAACTTGTTTGAGAGTACCAACTCTCTGGTTTCTCTAGCACCCACTAGAAAGAAGCACCAACTGGATGGAAGCACCAACTTCCAGTTACACAGGCTCCAACATGTATAACAAAGAACACTTGTTCTCCCTTGCACCACCCTGCCACCCTGGTTTCTCTGGCTGCAACCAAAGAGAAGCTACAAATTCCTGTGTTCAAGCTTCCACTTGAACCTCTGAGGACAACAGTCCTCTCGAGCACCTCCCAACCTCCCTTGTTTATGAATGGCTAAATAAAACAGTCAACTTTACAGATAAATCAGTTCTTACCAATCTTTCTTTGTTATGTAAATCTGGTCTTCTACACACTGTTCTGCTGCTCTTCTCTTCCTCTGTCTGTTCAACAGGTATGCTCTGCATCAACTCGTTTTCTCATTCTGCTCTTCTTCAACTTGTTCTGTCATTCTGCTCTGCTTTTGCTCTTTCTGTCATTCTTCTCTGCTTCTGCTCTTTCTGTCATTCTGCTCTGCTTTTACTCTTTCTGTCATTCTTCTCTGCTTCTTCTCTGCGTTTCATCTCACTTTGCACATTTTCTAAATCTCATACTACACATCCTCTCATTTTCCCTTTCTTACTGTTTCGTTCATTTTCCATTCGGAACAACCAACATAATACCGTCTGTCTCATTTTATTTTATACACAAGCCCACAACGATTCAACTTCCCATCTCCTTAAGCAAAAAGAAGACACATGTCTGAGCAACTGAAACGCTAACTGATTTTCAATCATGAGTCCGTTTCACTAACAGATTCGTAACTAAGGGGTTAACTGTGAGAGAGAACAATAACCTTCCGATCATATTCCAATTTATCCACACCATTGGATGAACTTTATTAATCTTTTCTTTAAATTGGGTTTTTTCATTTCGACATTCCTGATGTTCAATTCTCTTGTCACTTACAAATCCCGATCCACAAAATTCCGTAAAGAAGTCGAATCAACGATCCAGATCATATCTTGATCTGACGGTTCAGATTACATCGCGATTTCACATATCGTGATATCGAGATTCCTAATGTCAATAATCTTTGACATGTCCAACTCTCGATCCCCGAAACTTCGACAAAGACTAGAATCAACAGTGCAGATTCAACCTTAATCCGACGGCTCATATTTCACATATCGCGATATCGAGATTCCTGATGTCAATAATCTTTGACATGTCCAACTCTTGATCCCCAAAACTTCGACAAGGGCTGGAATCAACCGTCCAGATTCAACCTTAATCTGACGGCTCAGATTACATCGCGATTTCACATATCGCGATATCGGGATTCCTGATGTCAATAATCTTTGACATGTCCAACACGCGATCCTCGAAACTCCGACATGGTGTACATCTGCTGACGTCACATGTGTTAAATAACTGCCACGTGTCACCCTGATTCGTGACATACATGTGCTTGGCATGTTGAATCAGTCTGACACTTGTCATTAGCTGGTTATGCCACGTGTTCTTAGCTGACATGGTTTGCTGACGTGAGTCAGATCGACGGTTCAGATGTGATCTTGATTTGACGGCTCATATTACGTCGCGATTTTTCATATCGCGAAATCGAGATTCTTGTTGCATTGTTTCTTTGACATCTCCAACACGCGATCCTCGACACTCCGACAGGGAATCGGATCAACGGTCCACATAACCCCCTAAGATGGATGGTCCTCCTTCTTTTGGGATTTTGTGAGCCCCTTTTCTCCTTGTTATACTTTAAAATGCATGCAAGTTCTCCTTGATCCAACGATGGTCAGATACCGCACTTGAATCGAACCCCTGAGATCTGTCTTCCTTTTCAGTGCGCTCTTCTTGTCTTCATTCAGATCTGACGACCCTCGATCTATCGAGAATTTGAAGAGGATCCAACGATCAAAACTACTTCTCAAACCTTATGGGCCTACCTCTTCAGCATGCTCTTATTCAGATCTGACGGCCATCAGGAATTCAAGAAGAGATCCAACAAACACAATTGATGCTCTTCCCCGATTATCACTGCTCCGCTGATCATCGTTGTTGTAAAGAGATCCAACGAACACTATTGATGCTCTTCCCCGATTATCACTGCTCCGCTTATCATCGTTGTTGTACTCAAGCCATCACCACTACTGTACTTGCCATCAATGACAAGTATATGCTACCTATACATATGCTAACAATCCTCTGTACATTCTTCCTGTACTCATGCCATTCGTTGTCTGTTACATATTTGCCAACAAGATGAGTAACATATTGTTTAAATATTGCTTCCTCTTGTCGTTGTCGTCCTAGCTCCACTCCGGTGCTCCTGTGATATTGAATCTGCAAGGGAACACAAGCCAACCAAAGTGAAATCAATAATATACTCAACGAGAACCTATGTATGTGATCAAGGAATCATACAATAAAACGAGATGAATTTTATGGGAAAGAAACATATCACTGTATCATATAATAATGAAATTGGAGATTACAACCAAAACCTTGATCTTGAAGGGTCCCCTTTTGATGACCTTTTTCTCCAGCACACACACTTTCTCCAATCTTGAATGAAGAAAATCCACAATGACTTGATGAACTGAAATGAGGATCTCAAGAATGACCCAATGCAAAACTATCCATACAATCTTAGCCTATTCCACCTTAATTAACCTTAAAATTAACCTTAGCCTTTTCCATGAGAAATCTCTCTTTATATAGGGGAAAGAGAGATGGTTGAAGAGTTTAGGATGATCCCACCAAATCAGAGAAGCGAGTAGGATCACAACCATACGGATGCCACCTCATCTTCTAGAAGATCTCCTTCTAGAACTTTTGTGAAGTTCGACATTTTATTAGCCTTTTGACATCATTGCACCCTAGCTTTAGGGCAGCTTGTGAAGACGTCACAATCGAGCTTTAGGGCAAAGGGAGACAGCCAAGCATTGTCACACCCTGCTTATGGTGCAACCTGCAACGACCCTCCTTAACAAGGTTTTGATAAGAGAAAGTCAATCACTTTCCTCATGAAGAAAGGATCTTTTGGGAACATGCACACATGTTGTCAATGGATCACTAAGATGACCAAAATAATGTGTAACAGAATTCCCCCCAAAGTATGAGGCTAGAACTCATGACAGTCGAAATACTTTGTAGAATTTGTGTGTCGAAAACAAAGAGCGCATCAGTTGGGAACCTGCAAACAGTCAAGCATCAACATAATAATATACCATTGTCTGAGGTAGGCATTCCCATACTCAGATTATAAAATGTCAAATGAGTCATGGCCACTAAATATACATTGTGGATCCATGTCAAGGTGAATTGACATAGCCACCCATAATACACTGTGGATCTATGCTCTAAAGAATTCAAATTCAGACATATCCACGAGACATACAAAGTGGATCTATGTGTCAATACAAATCATGAATACTCTATCGCAACTTGGACCAGAATGGGATGATCCAGGGTCTTCAATTCCATCGTCTCTAAGTACGAATCGAACCATGTGATTACAGGTGTTGAATTTGAACATGATAGAAACCACCTGATTACCGGTTGATGATGAGAATCGTTAACAAGTGCGAGGAAAATCACCATTGATGTTAATGACTCCCAAGGTACCCCAATACAATCCAATGAGTGTGAATAAAGGAGTTGAATTCGAACACTCGAGGGAATCTTCCAATCAGGGGCCAATGATGTGAACCCACTGTTGAAAGTGAAGAAACCTGCCATTGAGGCATGCGAGCTCTAAGGTATTGAATGGTTTCTAAGTCTTGTTCCTGGATAATGAGTTGAAGTCGATAGGAAAAGACTCGTCACAGGAGGGCCTTGATGTATCCCCCATCAATGACACGAAATAAGTAACCAATTTTAGAACAAGCTTGTGATTAATGTAACAAGCTTGTGATTAACTAAGAGACTCTATTTTGCTTGAAGGATTCATCATCTTGTCCACGTCCATGGCTTCTTTGATCTTGAAATTTTTTAGGTTTGAGCCCTACAGTGACATTGAAACACCCCGGTGGGAATGTAGTGTAAGGCCTTGAATCAAATATAATGCAATCCAGTCCAAACTCATGGCACAATTGTCAAGATTCAGGGATGAGAAATCGGGATTGGATCGACAAGTACAAGAGCATTGTCATCAATATCCTAGGGATTCACCTCCGGCTTCTCAGTGGAAATTGATGGGGAAAACCTGAGAACATAAGTGGGGGAGGAGATGAGTAAACAATATTCGTCGAAGGACTCCTTGTTGTAACCAAAAAAAATGCTTAGCTCGAGGAAATCCTTTCCTCCTGCCTAGCTTGTTTCTTAACTCTGGATATTCAATCTAGGAGTCTGGGACAACATTAAATATTAAATTTGGTTTATTGTTTTATTTACTCCTCCAACAAACTAGTTTAGTGGGCCGCCTCGGTAGGAGGTTACACAGTATAGCTATAGGAAGCTGAGTACCGAGAATTTATAATGGGTACCCTACATAATGGAAGCTAAGTACCTAGAATTTATGGTGGGTACCCTACGGAGTGGGACATTGATTTGACATGTTCAATTTTTTTATGTTTGTAAATGTTAACGTGTGGATTTTATATCCACATGTCAAACACATCTTAAAAACAAAAGAATATGAACATCTCAACATAGGGCACTTACTTGATGATGTTAATATGGAGGAACTTATTGATGAAGGATATGAACATGTATTTTTAGCCATACGGTCTCATGTTGAAAAGAATGATAAGAAGAGCACTAAGGATTTATTTTCATGTGATGAATTCATATTACAATTTTATGGAGGTATTCAACAAAAGAATGTCATTGTTTATATTAACCCGTTTATGGATGTATTCAACAAAAGAATGTCATTGTTTTTATTAACCCTAGTTGTAAGCATAATCTATCAATGCTAATTTGGCTAAAAGATTGCAAGTACCCACGTTGAATGTGAAAATATTCAAATTTTGAAAATTTTGAAAACTACCATAGATAAATATGTGTTTTATTCAAATTTTTATGCTATAGATATGGATGATGTCAATATTATTTAGGAATATCCTTTGATGGACTCAGTTGGTATAAGAAAAAAAATTACATTGTAGGATAAGCAAGAAGTGCCCAAGGAGACACATCAACAAGTCCTTTGTAGGGAATTGAATTGTAGTGTCTAATGACACATCAGATGAAAAGTCCATGATTGAATCAGAAGAAGAGCGTCTAGAAGCAATTGAAGAAAATCCAAATGAATGGCATAAGCAGGAAGAAGAATCTACATAACCACATGTTGAAAAGACATAGAAAGAAGAATTGATAGTTAAGGTTGTTGTATATCGCCACCCACACCACACAGAGAAACAAAAATCATCCGGACCTTGGCATCAACAAACTTACTATGGATCAACATGGAACTAGAGAGGAAACCAGTATGGAGGCACATGGAGGACTAAAAGAAATGCATGGAGATATCAAAGCAGTGCAACGAAGACATGCATCCCAAGAAGAAATCAAAATCTTGATCGAGGAAAAGCCACAATTGGACCCTATGTCCACATCTAACTATGATGGATGGATGCTTAGTGTTGTTCCTGAGATTGAATCTAAGGCTCAAAGAATAATGTCAGGCATCAAAGATTTTAAATGAAATGTTTTTTATAAGTGCTTTCTTCTACCTTCAATTTTTTGAGAAATAATCTTTAAATGAAATTTATGATAAGACAATACAGAGGTTGTATCTCATTATCTGAGTCGTAATTTTAATTTCAAGTGATGTAGAAATGATTTACAAAACTATTAAAACAAAGTCAAGTATCAATTACAGATAAGTCTCACCTTGTTTGCAATAGAATAAAAATGGAAGATTTACCCTTGAAAGGAAATTAGGAATGCAACAATTCACACAAGGCACGGGTCTTGTTTTTACTCATAGTAATAACAGAGGAAAAATTGTTACTAAATGAATTTATGATATATTATGATCACAGTAGATGTTTTACTAAATTGTAATCATTCACTCTTCAAGAATTACAGAAAGAAATTCATTAGAGATGGAAACACAGAGGAAGCACATAACTCAAATTGAACGAAACTTAGAATCTGTGTCTGCACTTGTATTAATATTCAAAAAAGTTTTCTCTTTTACATTAGGCTAGATGCAGCCTTGAATAGATCTAAAATATATCTATTTTTACAAAATAGTCTCAACTAAAGTTAGTTGGACTTTCCACAGTATCTTCTCTAAATATAGAATACAATCCAAATAGAATAACAAAATGAAGATATTGTTAAATTATGATTTGATGTGTTGGTGCTTCATGTGTCCCTTCATTTTCTCCCAGATACACTCGCTTTCCTCTGTTCATTGAATTGGGTACACATGTCCATCAAGGCTGCCATGAATCTCGAAGGCTCAATATTCTCGTTCAATTCAAAGGTGAACATCTTCTTTTGTGTTAGTGTCAACTTCTCTTGGATCTTCTTTGCTACTTGTGTTGTAATTTGATATTGTAAATTTGGCTTCACCAACAACTCATTAATCTTAAGCAAATCAATCTGATCCATCTGTTGAATGTCATATTGAATGTTTTCCTTATTTTTTCTGGAGTTTTCTTTATTCATTTCTATTTCATTCTTCCCCAATGCCTCTGAGATATCATTTTATTCAAATTCAATCAATTTTTTATTTACAGAAGACAATGTCTCCAGACAAGCCTCCTTTGCATCTCTGGAAAGTTTCTTTCTTTCTTCCATATTTGTCTCCCAAACTTTCAAGGCCATTTCACCCTTCACTTGTTCATAATGTGAGAAAGGGGCGAGACCAGGGATATTGGCTTTCTTCCTCCATATGATAAATTCCTGAAACTTGGAGCTAGCCACACATGCATAATTTTCTTTGACATAAATACTTTTCAGAGAAATATTTGTTGCCTGATAGCATTTCTGAATAGTATCCACCTTTTGATATAGATCTTGATGGACAACTTCCAACTTCTCATTGATTTCAGATGCTTTCTCTTTGAAAGCAGTGATGTCTATTGTTGTGTTCTTTGTTAGGGTCAATTTGACCTAGAACTGTTCTATCAAACTGTCCCGCTGAGTGATCATGCCTTTGTTGGTTTGAAAACTCTGGTAAATAAGCTCGAGTTTATCCTATAACTGCTTCATCTGATGCTGATAGTTAGCCCTAACTTGTTATATGTCTTGATTCATCCTGCTTTTGATGATATGTTCAGTGCTCTGTATTTCATTCTGCAATTGTTCCACCAAGAGAGATTTTTGTTGCAATTGTTTGGTCAGATTTTCCACTGACCATTGGTTGGCAGTGGCAAAAGCCTCTAGTGAATCTACAACCTCCTTTTCAAACCCAAGATCATCTTGGTTTTTCCCATCATACACTACTTTTTTCCTTTTAGTAACTACTCCATCTTTTTGCTGAGATTCTCTCTTTACAATAACTTTCTTTTTCTTTTTGAAAAATAAACTTGAGGGAGGCATTTCTTCAAGCAAGATAGGAGTAAGGTCATTTACCTGAATGATTTTTGAACTAGGAGTTCCAAAACTTGTCGCTAAAGGGGTTAATGAGGGGATATGAGAGATAATTGTTGTGGATCTTTATGGGTCTATTGTGCTGGGGTGCTAGAAGAAGTAACTGGTGTTGAATAAGGAAAAGTGTGTCCCTGATTCATGAAGGCCTCAAAATGGGTTAATATTTGTGGATCATTCAGACCTAACATTGGTTTTTTTATCTCTTTAAATAACCCTTCTGAACTCTTCACAACTTCTTCAACTTTGTTTTTAATGGAGCAACTTCACTAAGATTATGTGGATTTAGTGTCCTATGAAGATGGCATGGGCCTTGAGTCTCCTTTTTGTTGATATTATGGTAGCTGCGAGAGATATTTACCTCCATGTGTAAACCTGACGAGAATAGAATATTTCGGGAAGCAAGAAGAAACCCTAATTAATTGGTTAATAACCCTAGAAGACAAGTCAACTCAAGAGAATGACTTGTATTAGGTTATTAGCCTCCAAGAGAAGAAGTCGACTAAAGGAAATGTTATATACTAAAGAATTAGTACCTAGAATGAGAAGTCAGCCCAGGCAGTCTGCCATAATTAGTATAAATACAGGAGGTAGGTCTTCATTTTGGCCAGTATTCTCAGAATTGCAGAAGCAACACTTGTGCGCATTGTAGTTGGCCAGTTTGTGCGCAAGTTTGGAGGAGAGATGTTGTTGCAACTGTTGCAACTAGCAAATTTCAGTTTTGGCTTGGACTCTCTCTTGGTTATGGTTTGGACTCTCTGATCAACTCTTGTTTCTCTTTCTTGGTGCGCTATCCTTGGAGAAAGGTGCGCCACCTTTGTTTGGCTATCCTGTCTAGGGTTTTCTTCCAGAATGATTCTGTGTCAAGGTTAAGGTGCTCGGGGGTGGCTTCGGCCTATAGTTGGGTGAAAATATTTCTATATTGTCTATGGTTAAATGAACACATCCATTATATTCTAACGGGTTATGGGCCCACACTATCTTCGGACAGTCTAACTGCTGGAAGATATATTGGGATGATTTGCTCAGTTGCAGTTGTAGTTGCAGCCATTTTTTGCTGCAACAACGAAATCCTAACCCTCTTGTTGAGGCACATTAAGTGAAGGGATTGACCTAATTTCTAGATAGACTAGTGTGCCCTAGCCTAGTGCACCACCTGGTAGTCTCAGCAAGTTAAGACGTCAAGTTTGATTTTTTTGTCAAATCTAGGGTTGACCAAGTCAAAGAAGCCATGACTTACTCTATGAAGTCAGAAAACAAGTTAGAAGGGACTTCTAACTTCAGAGCATGGAAGAAAAGGATTGATCTCATCCTTTCCATGGATAAAGTTTTGGATATCGTGAAAGGAAAGATTATGGAACCAGAGTTTGAAGAAGGAAAAGAGAAGGAACCACATAACGTTGCAGTTATGGAGAAGTTCAAAGACAATGACATCAAAGCCATGAGTATCATAGTGGACTCTATAAAATACCACTTGATACCCTACATCTCCCATCTTGACTCGTCTAAGAAGATGTACGATGCCCTGAAAAACCTCTTCTCAGTAAGAAACATTGGACAAGTAATGAGTATGAAGAATGAGCTCTGTGACATGAAGATGAATGATGATGATAGCATAACATCATACTTTGTGAGAATCTCTCAGTTAAGATATCAACTACAAGATATTGAAGAGATAATTTTAGAGAAGGAACTAGTAAATATAGTACTCAATGGTCTTCCCAAGACATGGGATGCATTTGTCACAAGCATGAACACAAGGAAGGAGTATCCTACATTTGAAGAAATCTGGATTTGTTGTGCACAAGAAGAATCAAGGATCATTGCAAAAGAGAAACCCCAAAAGGAATACGATGATCAAGCCTTCATAGCAAGGTTCAAGAATTTCATAAATAAAATGAAGTTTGGCTTCATGAAGAAATCAAATCAAGAGAAAGATATGTCAAAAATACAATGCTTCAACTGTCGAAAATATGGTCACTACAAGAATCATTGTCCTGAGCTAAATAAAAAGAAGGAAACACACGAAGCATTAGTTGCCGAAGAAAAGGAACCTTCAAAGAAGACCAAGCAGGATAAAACCGACTTCTTTTTCTAAGACAAGGTAACAATACTCTTCATAGTTCTTGTACATACAATGTTTACATAGTCTCTGTACATATCTTGCATATATATTTCTTAGAAGATAAGATGTTCAAAGAGAAACCATATCTATGGAAGAACAACAAGATAAGGATTGTTATCACAATGACCACAAGTCAAGCAATACACATGAAAGGATGAAGTACATCAACAATCCTTGGTAACAATTCATGTGAAAGATATTACATAAGTATCAGCTGCAAGATAAGATGAATTCAGAATCAATCTTGGAGAAACCTAGAATAAGTAAAGATAGACAAAAAAGTCAGCAATCAAGAGGAAATTGGAAAAGGACTTGTGACACTTTGCAGAAAGCAATAAGGATGCAAACAGAAGCATGGACTCTATTAGATGGAGGGATCCAATTATATATTTCCAAAAGAAGAGCATGCATTCATGCATGAAGCAATGATTAGGAGGGACCAAATCCTAAATTATATGATCCATTGAAGATGATGAAGTATCTATCCATCGTAGCAACCATGAAAAGCAACACGTGTTCAGTGTGACCTTAAAATAAGTCCTCTTCGAAAGGAAGCTTTAAAGAATCCATGGTTGTCCATCCACATCCATGATCCTATGATGAGAGAAAGAAGTTGGAATATTTAGGGCATGGAATCTATAGAAAAATCCATGGACCCAAGAGCTAAAGAGAAACATGAGAAAGAACATGAAGATTCCAATAAAGAAAGAAAAGCTAGAACAACTAGTCATTGTATCAAGAATCACAAGACTACTAGCTTGATCTAAACCCACTAGAAGCAATCAAGCAGAAGAAATGGAAGTTGTGATGAAGAACAGTGTATGGAAGACTTATGAATGGAAGCATTGAAAGATCTAGAACTAAAGGTTCTCCCAGATGGAGGGAGAAGACTATGATGATTGTTTGCTCTAGTAAACCAGACATACCTCTACACGAGTCATTATATTGTCCGCAATATCCATGGGTTTGAGTTTACATAAGATGAATGCAAAGAATATTCTCCAGAATAATTGAACAAAGAGCGTATGTAGAGAAACCTCAAGGCTTTGACGTATATCAGAAAGAGACCCTTGTATGCATAAGAAGACAACTTGGTGGAGAACCTCCAATGCACATCAAAAGTGTGGTGAAAATTTTCTATAACAAAGATATTGTATTAGAATGGTTACTTAGAACTCTAGGATGATGGATTGCTAATCCATGACAAACTCTCACAATAACAGAAGAAGTACCACTTGGATATGTTCCAGTTTGACCCTTGCCACGATGTTGTGAATTAGTAGGAAACAAAAGAGATGAATCCAACTATGATATACTATAATGATCAGAGCTATATGAAGCCTTTAGAGAAAACCAGTGTTCCAGAAAGACCAAAGTACATTGAGATCAAGCATTACATTATCCGTGATAAGGTCCATAAAGGATAAATGGTTCAATATATCTCCACGGATGAGCAGATAAGCAAATATTTTGGTAAAGTCTCTGTCCAAGAAGAAAGAGTTTGCGTACTCAAGAAACAAGATGGAGCTCGTGGAGACGACTTCCTTATTGAAAAAGGAAGAGATGAATTGCAGGTTGAGAGGGAGCACTGATGTGTTATTGATTTATGGACAATCATTTTTCGGTTTGAAAAATGGTCCAAGATGAGCAGTTCCTTTCCAGTTTGGAAAGTGGTTTGAGATTTTGATGGACAGGCATTTTCCATTTGGAAAATGGTCCAGATCGAATGTTCATTTTCGTAATGAAAATGGTTCGATGGATTGTTGATGTACCATAGACAGAGATTCTCCTGGTGGCCAGTGTGGGGGAATGGTCTAGGGCAATCTCTCTTCTTGAAGGTCACTCTCAGTAGTGGTCAAGAAGACCGGTCTTCCTCACAGACAATCATTCTTTCGAAGCTCACAGTTGTGAGCAGTTTCGAATAATGGTTTGTTTTGGAGGTTGGTGCAGGATAGTCATTTCCTTAGGAAATGGTCCATACAGTCATTCCCTAGGGCAGATTCATTCTCTCCAGGTTGCACTTTGTTTAGTGCCGAAGGAATGGCCCAGATAGGTGAATGGTCCAGATTCAACAATCATGGACAGACATTCCCTAGGACATACTCATTCTCTCCAGGTTGCACTTTGTTTAGTGCCGGAGGAATGGCCCGGATAGGTGAATTGTCTAGGCTCAGAAAACGGAATAGTTATTCTTCCTTACTTGAGAAGAATAGTTTAGATATCTCATCATTGATGTTTTACCTTCTGAGGGTAGATGCTCTTTCACATCTCACTGATGTTAGTGGAAGAATAGACCAGATGATTCAGTTTATATCATAACAATGTTTTATGTACAGGTTGATATCAGATGATATGATTGTTATGGACACTGAATGTCTCCGAACAGTAGATGTATACTACTGTGGTGGATGTGTTCCACTACTTGTGACTATATGTCACTGATCAAGTATCTGTGTGCTACTTGGTGTGGTAGTGTACCATTGGATTGTAGTTGTGTACTATTATGGATAGACACAGTTGTGTTTTATTGAATGACATTGTTTTGATTGCCTTGAAGACTATCATTAGTGTTGGAAATGATTATCAGCTAGATGGATGATCAATGGACAAATATTTCCCCAGATGGAAAAAGGTCCAGGACATTCATTCTTCTAGGACATATGTCCGGATTAGAAGAATGGTTCTTGTGTCACTCTGTAGAGTGAGTGACTTATCCAGCATCATGTATGATTACTCAGATGGAGTATGGTTTCGAGAGATGATGCAGTTGATGACACTAATAGTGATGATGGTGCTCATGATCTAATCATGAGATAGTCTATACGACTATGTTGATGCTACCGAGTGAATGGTATGTTTGTGCTCAAGACCATTACATTCAATACTTCCCTAGCTAGGAGGGAGTGTTGATATTATGGTAGTTGCAGGAGGTATTTACCTCCACGTGTAAAGCTGACGAGAATAGAATATTCCGGGAAGCAAGAAGAAACCCTAATTAATTGGTTAATAACCCTAGAAGACAAGTCAACTCAAGAGAATGACTTGTATTAGGTTATTAGCCTCCAAGAGAAGAAGTCGGCTAAAGGAAATGTTATATACTAAATAATTAGTACCCAGAATGAGAAGTCGACCCAGGCAGTCTGCCATAATTAGTATAAATATAGGAGGCCAGTCTTCATTCTGGCCAGTATTCTCATAACTGTAGAAACAACACTTGTGCGCACTGCAGTTGGCTAGTTTGTGCACAAGTTTGAAGGAGAGTTGTTGTTGCAGCTGTTGTAGCTAACAGATTTCGATTTTAGCTTGGACTCTCTATTGGTTATGGTTTGGACTCTCTGATTAGCTCTTGTTGCTCTTGCTTGGTGCACTATCCTTGGAGAAAGGTGCGCCACCTTTGTTTGGCTATCCTGTCTATGGTTTTCTTCCGGAATGATTCTCTGTCAAGGTTAAGGTGCTCGGGGGTGGCTTCGGCCTATGGTTGGGTGAAAATATTGCTATATTGTCTATGGTTAAATGAGCACATCCATTATATTCTAACACTTGTAAGATCTTAGGAAATTTGTTTCATCTATGCTTTTGAAAGATGAGGAAACTAGCATGTTGGTCAGGAGGCAGAGTCTGGAATCTATTTTGGACTTCTTCATAAGATCTAGCTCCCTTGAAAATCTCATCATAAGGAGACTCTTCATGAATGTACCTTTTCAAGTTGTATTGAGCCAAATGATTCTCTACAACTTTATGTGGATCATATCCTTTGAATTCAATGTCAACTAATTTGACATCTTCCAGGGTTGTAGCCTCGACTTTGGTATGACCAAAATCTAACAATGTAAACATATCAACCTGATTAGGGAAAGTTGGCCATACCTTTTTTGAGCTGATTTCAATTCCTTGGTGATACCTCATGCTACTGTTTGTTGTGCGACTTATCTGCACACTAGCATGTCAGGTAAAAATTGTGGAAGGGTGTGAGGAGGAATGGAGCAACCAAACACTCTAATGTAGGAGAAGTTCTCCTCAATGTACCAGTCCGCAAGTGTGCCTAGGTTTCCCATAATCTTCTCTGAAATCCTGGGTGGTGGGTGGCCATAGATAGATGTATGAATCGGTACCACTACATTGTGACAAATTTCATAAAATAAATCTTTAACATTTTCTTCCCATAGCTTGGAGTGGTAGAAATGTATAGGTTCAACATTGGCCGAGGTCCAACTCCAGTTCATCAGGGGGAATGGAGTCATAAAACAAATGGCGTCCATGATATATGCAGACATGTAAAAAGGAGTAGGTTTCCCTTTTGATTTCAATGATTGATACTCAGTGATTTCCTTAGCCAGGTTTATCCCAATTGAAAGTATAGCCCTCAGATACTTCATTCATTATGGCCACCCACTCAACTCAAAAATGTGCATGGTTCTTTTTCTCGAATAAACGACAAAGCATCATGGCTATATATAATATATGAGCATCTAAGGACATTGTGGAATACATAAAATGAGCGTTGGTCTTGAATTTGTCAGGATGTCCCCACTAGGACTTGATTATATCATGACCACTCCTCACGTATTGAATGCATTATTTTCTTTCAAATTCCAGGAGAAATGCTGCATTGTAAGTATATTTGGGTGTAGCAGAAAGTTTATACATTACTTGTAAGTTCTTCGGTCGAAAATATCCAATGGAGGTCTTCTGATGGATGATAATGCTTCTGGTTTGAATGTCGACGTGCTCCAGAGCCCAACTTATCATATAATTGTAGGGTAAAATATTGGGTCGTGCAACAATCTTGTGCAATTATGTCTGTGCTACCAATCTGAGCTTGTCTGAGAAGGACTCATCGTCTTCCTCGGTAGAATCACATAGACATTCAATAACTTCATTCTCTAAGATATCATAAACCTGCTTCCAAGATTTAATAGTATCCAAAATTTGTGGAGTGGTATCTGATAGAACATCTGTGTTTGGACTAGAATCACTAGTTGATGCATCTTGCTCCTTCCTAGCTTTGCGTGGCACCATAATATTCTGAGAAATGAAATTATCCTTCTTGAAACAAGAGAAGTCTGTAAGATCTATACTGTAAGCAAAACATCTAATTGCAAATGGTAAAAATGACTTGAAATTTGAAATGTTTTATTCATAAAGTCTAGCAATCTTCGTGTCGATTTACTGACAAAGAAGTTATTAAACATCTAATGGAATTTATGATTCAAAATATTTATTCAAATCGTTAACTTTAGCCAATCATAAATGACATTAATACTTCATCAGTTCGACATTCAGAGGTTTTGAACGAGATAGGGAAGAAATTTCCCGAAGGTCGAATTCCTGAAGAAGTTAATCTCTAATTAATCACTTTTGTGTTTTAATTAATCATTCTTTTAAACATTGTATTAGCCTTAAGTATTTCAGAAGTTCGGTATTCAGGGATTTTGGATGAAGTATGATAGAAATCCTCTGAAGGCCGAATTCCGAAGTAGTCATTCGAATCGTTATATGTATTTTCAAGCTTTGGAACTTCGGAGCTTCGGAGCTCCGGGAGTTTGTTTGTTTTAAAAGTGTGGTTCGTACTTCGGCGGTTCGACGTTCGAGAATTTTGGATGTAGCACAAGAGAAATTCCCAAAGCTCGAAATAGCGAAGTGATTAATTAACACTTAATCATGATTAATTAAAGTTATTAAATGTTTTATTAACTCTTTAAAACACTTTTACTTTTTTGTAATATTTATTACTTCGACGATTCGTGAACTCAATTTTTTTTAAACTCCCGAAGGGAAATATCTCGAAGTGACGTGGCAGAGGTGATGTCATTATTGGTGACATGTCAAAAAAGGAGGAGTGACACGTGTCACTTGAAATCGAGTGAATAATCAGACACAAATGTTAAAAATAAGTGCCACGTGTCAACCCCAGAAAAGTTTAGAAGACACATGGCCTATGACTCATCTGTAAGTCCTTTTTGGAATTGTCACGAGGAGGTGTCTTCGGGACTTCGTAGATTCGGGGTTTTGTGTTTTATATTTCTTGAAACTCCCAAAGTGTGAATCTTCGAAGTGTTTGTTAAAGCTTTTCTTTTAAACTTCGAGCGATTTTATATTTCGAAGATCACAAGAACCATTTGATCAAAAATTACAACTCATCAACGAGCGTTATTGTAAGCGCTTTATTTATGTATAACGACCAATAAATTTATTTTAATTTTTAAGGTAATTTCCTAAGTTTTTTTGCTTTTAGTAAAATTTTATTTCTAAGAGGCAAAAACAAAAGAATAAAAGTTGAAAAATCTAAGTGTTCTAACACTCAGTAGGCCATATTATATGTCTTCTTATCACGTTTCAAGGACGAAACATGCCAAGGGGGATGGAATGTAATGTACCTAGGGAGGATAATATGGGGTAATATTGGGTACTGGTGATCTTCAACACTGTTCAAAGTCTTGGAGACAATATCACAAAGATATTTTTTCTACATTTTTTTAGAGGTGGTGTTTGCACTATTTTTGTCATTGTTTTGTGGAATTCCATGATATTAAATGGGTGGAATTCCTTCATTCGGTATCCTAATCATAATTTACACTTGTTTAACTCATCAAATATCCAGAAATATCAAGGAGATTAAGAGCACCATTTGGTCAATATTTGGTAAAAAAATGCATAAATTTTTGTAGGTGATTGTTTTTGTGTTCATCGTGCGGCATGATCTTCAAGCAAATAGAATCAAATATAAAAAACTAAAACATGGATTTTTTCAAGAACGGGCCAAATTAGGTTCCACATTAGATGTTTTCCGAAAAAGTGAACCGTTTGGGAGATACAGGTAGTGCTTTAAGAGTAATTTTTCCATATTTTTTAGAATTCAAGTTTTTCAAAAACACTCATTCAATGGAAATGCCACCTTCATCCATTCAACCTGGAGATTATATCATGATATTATGTTATATATTAGGATCAGATCCCTTTGTTTTGGATCTTATTTTGAATTGGTTACTCTCAATTAAGCATTGTAATTTCTATTTAGCAAGAATTGTGAAAGAAGAGAGGGATCTTCCACTTGGAAGGAAGTTGGTGTTCGAGTAGAAGAGGTAGAAGGACTAAGAAATGAGGGAAGAGTTTAATTGTATGCAACATTTCATACAGGAGGACTCAAACATCCTGATGGTCATATTGTGCATCTATGTATCTCATTTTTTTGTCTTATTTGAATGCAATGAAAATTTCTGCAATGCGTTGATTTTCCCAAAGATTCAGCTTCGATTACAATGATGAGTTTATTGTTAATTACTTGTTTCTTGTAAGTTGTATTCAAGTATTTGATTCATATTTAAAATATGATTTTGGATCTGAATATATTCTTTGTGAATGTATGAGTTAAAAAATTGTGACACTTATGCATCCATATATGTTCCTTGTTCCTCCAAATCTCACTGCCCATTATTTATCTAGCCTTTAGTGTGAATGCCTCAAACTATATGAAGTTTTGTTGATCATTTGAGTATATTTTTGAAGGAGTTTTACTAGATATTTATCCTTTCAACCTGTTTGAGCCACCTACCAACCAAAACAAATCATTGCAATAACTAAGATGTGATAGGCATGCCCTCCCAATAGTCAAAGAGCATTTTCTAGTGCTAACAAGTGGTACTCCTTTTTAATAAATATAATACAAAAATGCAGAAAATGCAATAAAGAAGAATGTCTTAGAAAGGACAAGGCTTGTTCAGAGATGAATATTCACAATGATAGATATTATACAATAATTTAAAAGAATAAGATGAGATATCTCACATAACAACATTTCCATCATAGTATAAAAAAACACATATCATTTGGCAAGATAAGAATTAAGGACCACATATGTACATAACTAAAATTTTCCATTAAAACTCCAAGATATTTTGATAGATGCACTCTTAAAATATAATGCTTAAAACTCAAAGTATGAGAAATCACTAGAGTTGATCCCCGAATAGTTCTCTGGGAAGCTCAAAAAATATACAAATGTTTTAAAAGAGTTTATAGTATTCATAAAATAAAATTCATTTGTCCTAGCAGACTGGGATGGACTGAGATGGGGCTCCCTTGGACCATAAATAAATGAAAAGACCAGGAAGAAAAGAGGAAATGAAAATTAGAAATCGACCTTTGATATTCACAGATCATGAAAAAAAAAGGTTGGATGACTGCTAAATGAGAGGAAATAAAGAAAATAAAAGTGTAATTAAATGGTTACTTGACTCACTATGATGGAAAGAACCCTCCATTTTCTTGTTGAGTCTTCTTTTATATGCTTCTCGGTTGGAGGTTCCATAATGGTTGTAACTACTTCTTGAGAATTAGGGTCAATTATTCTGACCAAGGCATTTCATAACCATTGTTCAATATATTCCCACATGGTGGGGACTATTAGCTCGTGCTTGATTTTGAGATCGAACAACGCATCTTCAACATATTTTAATTTAAAACCTAACTAATGAATTGTATCAGCTTGATCCTCATTCTTGTTTACATAATGGACCAACCACCTTTCAAATTCCTCTTGTGAACATTCAGTTAGGTTGTCAAATTCACTAGCCCATGAAGTATTAAGAACCTCTATTTGTTCTTGCAATTAGTCTTTTGTAAGAAATATAGAGTCCATTATTAAGTTTGGACCCTCCAGCTCTTTTGTTAGATCAACAAGCTTTAAAAACAAGTCACTTCTTTTCGAATTGATGACATCACACTCAACAGTCATTTCCCACAAACACTTGATTCTCCTTGACCAACATGCATTATCTACTTTGATGGAATATTTTTCTCTATCCATTGGAAATCATTCATGCTTGATATTCTCTTGTTCATTAATATAATATTTCAAGGCATCCCATGTGGCATGATGAAATTCTAAAACCTTAGAAGGTTTTACTCCTACAATATCGATTTCAGAGTTACATTTTTTTGCAACCTTTTTGTTTTTAAAATTAACCTTCTCAATTTGCAATTTCTTTGAATTTTGATTAAAAGTAGCACGAGGCAGGGTAACTAATTATTCTTCAAAAAGAAATGGCTCTTTAGAATCCAATTCCTCTACTATTGTTCTACTTTCAAACGAACTTTTCTCTGCCCAATCAGGCTCTCCAATTATAGCATCAACTTCCATATATTGGGAATTAACTTCAGACTCTTGAACCTCTTTATTTCCTTTTTAGCATATTCTATTTTTCTCTTTGAACTTTCAGAAATTGTGTGTGATTTTTCCATAACCTTTTTAGGGGGTCCTTTATCTCCTCCATTACCATAATTTCCAGCAAAAGACTTCCTTTGTTCTATATTGTTTCCATGAGCTTTGCTCCGAGTTGTTGAAGACATTTTCTGAGGAATATGGGTTGAGCTCGGGTTACCACTTGTTGTGGTTCACCCTCTTTGTTTATATTGATCATTGGTGCTAATCAAAGTGTCAATATCATCTTGGTGATTTTCAAGGGATTTTTCTTAGGGTTTCTTTTGTAGATTTTAACCTTCTATAATTAATTACTACAAACATATTCTTAATAAAAATAGAAAAGATACAATGGCACACACACACACATTACAAAGAGATTTGACCCTGGAAACCCAAATCGGCAACCAACAACCTGTTTAGAACCACACCTCTAATATTCTATTCATCATATCTTCATTGTTTACAATACAATACATATATAGGATCCCACAACATCCAAAACCATAATCCATTGACCCAGATTAGTCAACAACCATAATTCCTTTATCAAAATTAGAAAACAATTAGCGAAAACTATGTGCTGAAAAACTGCCAAAAACAGACTCAAAAAATACCAAAAAAAAAATTAGGGGCACTTCCCTGAACCCCCTCGCACACCCGGTGCAACGCAAACACTAGATCTAGTCATGAAAAGAATATAACACATACCCAACATTCTCCCAATTGTTTTTTTATTTGCATATAGGGGGTTACAAGGTTACATAGTCAACAATCCAGGGAAACAATGCCCATAAATTCTCTACACCAAGAGAACTTCTCAGTGCTCACAAATTTTGTTAATGAATCTACAACATTCTTCAAAGTGTCCACCTCCATCAATAACACCTTATTTTCTTCAACCATGTCTCTCACAAAGTGATATTGAACATCAATATGCTTTGTATTTGAATGATAATTTGAATTCTTTGCCAAGAAGATTGCACTCTAACTGTCATAATCTATCCTTACAACTTGTTGTACCAACCCAATACTTGAACATAATCTCAATAACCACATTGCTTCCTTGCTTGCATGATTGGATGCCATGTATTCAACTTCTGTAGTTGAGAGTGCCACTATAGACTGTCTTCTACTCATCCAATTGATTGCTCCTTCAAATAGGTTAAACACATACCCACTTGTATATCTCCTACGATCTAGATCTTTAGCCTAGTCTACATCAACAAAACCATGTATTTCCAAGAATCTATCCAATCTTGGTCTTCCTTGGTAGCACAATCCATAACTATTATTGTCATGCAAATACTTGAAAACCCTCTTTATTGTTGTCCAATGCTTCTTCCCTGGTTTTGACATATACCTACTCAAAATTCCCAATGCATGTAGAATTTTCTATCTAGTACAGACCATTGCATACATCAAACTACCAACTGCACTCGCATATAGAACATGTGACATGTCATCTTCCTCTTCCTTTGTCTTTGGACATTGATCCATATATAAGTTTACACCTATAGGATTGGGGACCCTGACCGGTTACATTCCTGCATATCAAACCTCTGCAATATTGTCTCAATATATTTCCTCTGATTTAACTAAAGTTTCTTTTTTGCCCAATTTATTTTAATTTCCATGCCCAAAATGAAATTTGCAACACCAAGATATTTCATGTCAAATTTAGAGGACAAATGGTATTTTACATCTTGGATAATCTCCTTATTTTTTCCTATCAGTGACATATCATCCACATACAAGACCAAATAAATAAGATCATCACCAATTAATTTGAAATACACACAGTGATTTGCTTTGCTCATTCTAAAGCCAAGTCCCAACATATAAGTATCAAATTTTTGGTAGCACATCCTTGGTGATTTCTTTAACACATACAAAGACTTTTTGAGCCTGCATACTAGCTCTTTCTTTCCCTTCACAAAATCCTTATGACTGCTTCATACATATTTCTTCTTCCAGATCCCCATGTAGGAATGATGTATTCACATCCATATGTTCTACTTCAAAATAAAAAAACAACAACAATAAAAAAACAAATCTAATTGAAGTTAACTTAGCAATATGAGGAAAAATATTACCAAAGTCAATTCCCTCTACCTGGGAATAACGTTTTGCTACTAACTGAGCTTTGTATTTTTGGAATTTTCCTTCTGCATTTAGTTTATTCTTAAACATCCATTTGCTACCAATGGGATTTATTCTAGTCAACAACTCCACTAGATCCCAAGCCTCATTCTTGTCCATGGCTTCCATTTCTTCATTAATCATGGCATTTTTCCAGAGTTTTTCATCCTCTGAATCCACTACCTCCCTAACAGTTCTAGGATCATCATCAGTAATAGATAAAGAAAATTTTGAACAGAAACTAGGTGGAGTATACCTTTCTGGTTTCCTTCTTTCCCGAACCGATCTCCTCAATACTAGATTATGAGGATATTCTTCTTTTAATTCATGTTCTTTTGTCGAGTTTGATTTACCATCCTTCAACTCAAACTTTATTTTCTTTGGTTCTTCATTCCTTGGTAGGACTTCTTATTTGACAACATCCTTGGTTTCTCTAAATACCACATCTCGACTATACACTGCCTTCTTATTTTTTGGTTTCCAAAGCTTATAACCTTTCATACCATATTTATACCCAATAAAAATACACTTTTCAACCTTTTTATCTAGCTTATTCATGTTTTCGTTTGGAACGTGAACATAAGCATCACAACCAAATACCCTGAGATGTGTCAAAGAGGGTTTCTTACCAGTCCATGCCTCTGTGGAGTATTGTCATCCAACATTTATGAGGGTGACCGATTAACCATGTAACATGTAGTACCCACTGCCTCTACCCATAATTCCTATCCTAACCCAACACCACTGAGCATGCACCTTTATTTTTTCATCAACGTCATGTTCATCCTTTCTACAAATCCATTATGCTGAGGTGTAGGTGGAGTAGTCTTCTTCCTTTCTATACTACACTTCTTACAGAATTCTTCGAATTCATTTCCACAGAACTCTCCACCATTATTCGTTCTCAACACCCTAATCGTTTTCTTTATTTGATTCTCCACAAGAGCCTTAAACTATTTAAACATGTCAAAGACTTCAGATTTATTCCTTAGGAAATATATCCAAGTATTCCTAGAGAAGTCATCTATAGATGAGATATAGTACACATATTTTCCTAGTGATGGAACCAACACAAGTCCAAACACATCATTGTGCACCAACTGTAAAATTCCCTCTGCCCTTGTTGCACCAGAAGGGAATCTTACCTGATTTTACTTTCCATATACACTATGTTCACAAAAATAAAAATCCAGAGATAAGTTAGACATACTTTCAACCATACATTTACTGTGTAGTGGTCAAAATCCCTTCTCTCCAATATGCCCCAGTATTTGATGCCATAACATAGTCTTTTATCCAGAGACTATAGGATATTTTTCTTCTTCAGCGCCAATCTTAGGAACAATGGAACTATTACACCCATCACTAATAGTGCTTCCCTGCAACTTATATATATTTCCACACCAAACTCCCTTTAGCAACACCATTGATCCTCAAACCATCCTGCAAGTTTCTTTCTCAAACACTTTTTGACCCCTACATCGTCCATTTTTCTTATAGAAATCAAATTTTTGGCCAATCCTGGGATGTGCAAAACACTAGGGAGTGTTCTAATCCTTCCATCCATGAAATTCAATTTGAATTTTCCTCGTCCGATGATTTTGGTTGTCGAGTCATCACCAAGGAAAAAATCACCTCCATAATAACTTTCATATTCACAGAACCAATCCCTCTAGGGAGTCATATAAAAGGATGTGTTTGATTCAACCAACCATGCCTCATGATCTTCATGTGTGCTTGAAGAAGCCAAGTACACATCCATGTTGGAATATGTTGTCATTGATGCCAAAGATTTATGTCAAGTGATTGATTTCAAATGATTGATTTATGTCAAGTGATTGATTGATGCCAAAAGATTGATTGATTGATTGATTGATGTATTGTCCTTGATGTGAATGGATAGATTACAGGTGGAATCATATTCATTGATATGATGCATAGTTGGGTTGATGTAAACATGAGTCATTATGGTTGATAAGGAGTACAAATGGATGAACTCCAAAGTGTTCCCCTTATGGTGAAAGCCCTCACGAGAAGATTCTTTATGGTTGAGTTATCCTAGAAGTATGGTTGGAGAACCCATGCTTATATGTGGAATAATGAGATGAAGATTAGTAAATTTGCTGGTGAAACTATCCTAGATGGATATTGCTTGTCATGCCATTTCCGGTGGTACGTGGAATGTCATGTAACTCCTCATAGTTTGAGAGTTATGGCCCTACGAAGATGAAGGACCCTCGTATGTTGGCTTGAAGCCCCAAGAGGTCAAAGAAGTCAAAGTGCTTGAAAAAAAGAAATCATTATTTAAATAATAAAGTGAAGTGACAAAGTCAAGGAGGATTATTTAAATAATAAAGTGAAGTAACAAAATCAAAGAAGATTATTTAAATGATAAAGTGAGGCGACAAAGTCAAGAAGAAATATTTAAATGATAAAGTAATGGAGAACTTTCTATTTATGGAAAGTGGTTAACCCTAAAAAGAGGAAAATAGGTTAAGTGACCTAGAAGTGGGTTAAGTGTTCTAGAAGTGACCTAGAAGATAGCAACTTGGAGAGTATAAATAAGAGGAAAGGGTCTCTTGTGAAAGGTACCTCTTGTGTATCTTTTATGTATCTCTTATGTGCATCCTTGAGCATGTATTGAAGATCTATTCTGAGAGGGAGAGCGTCTGGAGGATCTCATGGACGCATCAAAGTTTCGACAAGTCTGATATCATGATGACAAAAGTCTTGGAAGCTCATAAACCCTAGTTTCTGAGGTATACGTGGGCTGCAATGAGCTAGGGCGCGTACATACGTGGGTTGTATGAGGACATGACGTGTACAGTGAGTGAAGTCATGAAGACTTATGATTGAGATGATGACAGGCTCTTAGAGACTGAAGTAGGTTCCATATATGCATTCTATGGGCTCAGATCTACCATAGAAACTCTGGTATGGTTACTTTGTTGTCTTGATGGATACTCTTGCTTGTTGTGTAGTGAATGCTTAAAGAATTCTTGGTATGGTTGTTGTGATGTGGTTTGTGTTGGTTGATGGAGTGAGTAGCACTATTATGATTTAGTACTAATATGATTGCTATAATATACTGGTTGTTTATACATGATAAGTACCATTCATATTGTATGGTTGAGGAGCATGAGTTTGTTGTGGAAGAACATAGATGTGTTGAGATTGGTTATGGTTCAGATAGTATAGTGACAAGATTAGAAGTGGATGTGACATAAGAGAAAGAGTCTGAAGGGACAGAAAGATGAAGTTCCAGAAACCTTAGTTTCTGAAAGAATACACAAGTTGTAGTGAGCCAGAGTGCTTACATACACGGGCTGCACTACTGGTAGGGCGCGTACATACGCATGATCAACTACCGACAGGTCGCATACCTGTTGAAAGATTAAAATTTGTTGAGGATTGTTGCCTCATCTTAGTTGGTGTTGAGGGTGTAAGTTGAGTCTTGCATTATAGAGATGGTGCTCTTGTAGAGTTTTACTCTATTCAGTTGTTGTTGATAACCCAAGGATTGAAGTCCATAATAAAAAGAAAATTGTACATACATCTTGTGTTCCTTGTGTTCTGTGTGATGATGATTTGTTGATGATATATTGTTGATATATGTTGTTGATATATGTTGCTAATATATGTTCACATTTAACTAGTTATAAATGAAAGTAATAAGTAATGAGTAAATGGTGATTTCTAACTAAGAAGTTTGTGAAGAGGAAGTTTTGGAAAAAAGAGCCCTACACTGTTCACCCCCCCTCTCAGTGTAATCGGTGTGTCTAACAATACCCTCCTTCTTCTGAGGAGTTTTTTTCTTATGTAGAAGGAGAATCTTCAGATCCCTTCCCTCTCTCAACACTTTTGGATATACAGTGCTTCTTGTAGTGCCCTTATTTTCCACATACCCAACATACCTTTACAAACTTTCTGGGAGATCTAGATCTTCCCTTAGATTTAGATCTCCCACTTGAGGACTTAGATCTATGTCTTTCCTAGGAGCATACTCTTGCAAATAATGCATCTACGCTCTGTCCTTCCATGTTCTTCTACCTCATCTCCTCCGACAATAAGGATGATACCACATCATCGAAACTTAAATTAGTTTTATTAAAACCTATGGAAACAACTAGACTATCCCACAAGTCTAATAAAGAGCACAATAAACTAACACATTTTTCTTCATCATAAATCTTAATATCAACAAATAATAGCTAACTTACCACAATATTGAAGGCATTCAAATGCTCTGTCACCAAGTCTCCATATTTCATCCTCAGGTTATACAACTTCTTCTATAGGAACAATTTATTTAACATAGACTTAGATTGATACAAAGTCTACAACTTATCCCATAATTCCTTGGTTGTCACTTCCCCTAACACATTCAATAATATTTAATATGAGAGACACAACCAGATTGTGCTCTTTTCCTTATCTTCCAACTTTTTCATGTCTTCTGTTGATGTTTATGTAGGTGCAATACTTGGATCCACTGCGATCCACTAATCTTTGTCTACCAAAATATCTACCATCTTGAGCTTCCACAACTCAAAACATTTCCCATTAAATTTCTCGTTCTCTATTTTTGAATTGCTCACCATTTATTTTCACCTAAAGAATCAATATTGTTGATCTCCCATTGTAAAAAGGCTTATCATGGATCTGATCCAAACCCTTAGCCACAAAGGAGTCCCCTTGAAGCAAAAACAACTCTGATACCAAAGGTATATTTTAATCTTGTACACTTAATTACTGAAAAAAAAATTCTTAATAAAAATAGAAAAGATATAATAGCACACACACACATTACACACATTTTACACTGTAAACAAAAACCAGGAAAACTAGCAACTTGTTTAGAGCCACAACTCTAATATTCTATTCATCATGTTGGAGCCGCCTTTCTCTAAATACATGAAATTTTATACTTAAGCCCAAAAAGGTTGGATTTCGGGACTTTGTTTGTTTCACGTTTCTACCCTTTAAAGTCGCAATATCTCGACGTGCGAAATGGTGAAAACCTTCCTAATTTTAATCACCATTACTAAAAGACTAAGCGTGGCTTATCATTTCTTAGTACCTCGTACCCTTGCTCTTAGGGGTTATGCATTGAACGTTTCTCAAGCCTCTGACTTGCGAAGTCGCGAAGTTGTGTTAAAGTTACCTAGGTTAGTATCAAGAACAAATCACTTTAAACCCTAGTTAGTCACTATCTTGATTTCGTGACTCGGAGATTGTTTCCCCAAAGGGTAGCACCTTCGTAACCCCGATCCACGAAGTCAAGATTTTCTTTAATTAAGCATGGATTAATTAAAAGGCTTAAGTCAAATCACTTTTAATCAATTAACTAGCACCATCGTGATTTCAGGTTTTTAAGGTTCAGTGGCTAGGAGCGAAAACACCCAATGTGGCGAACACCGAAAAGGGGATTAGAAACTAAGTGCACCAAATTGAAAGAACCAAACCAGATTAATTAGCGCCTTAAACAAAATTTAACACACGTGGTTTATGGATGAAGTCTTGAATGATCCTGCATTTTTCAATGTTACGAATCGTCAAGCATTTATGGCATTTATTTGAATTGCAGTGAGGTGACGGATAGTAAGATCTCGTTTTTACTTCTAAATATTTCTATTAAGCGATTTGACTGTTCTGTTGGCAAGGACACCCATGGTCTTAAATGACCAAGATAGAGAGTTTTTCCTTCATTATTTCAGTTTTCATTCCTATTTGCGCACTGAGCCATTTCACCAGGATAACTGCTATTTGTGTTTTTCAATTTTTTTGACAGGAGGTCCAGTTGCAGGTTTCTCTATCATGGCTCCACGAAAAGCGCCCAAGGAAGCTGTCGAGAGTTCAGGTCAGGGTTCAGACGTTGTTTCCAATACCTCTCCCTAAAGTATTAATTCTGTCAAGACATGGTCATACGTTTCCAACATTCTGCAATCCGAGTCGGTAAACTGTTCAGATGATTCTAGCGACAATGAGAAGGATGACTTATCAACCAAATACAAAATCGTCACTCAAGAAGAGATGCAAAAAATAACAGCAAGGCCCTAGCTTATTCCCTATTTTGATATGATCAGGTGGGCACTGGACCATGTGGACATCCTGACCAGGGCGATTATCAACAAACATAAGGTAACGATTGGGACTTTCAGGCTAGAACATTTGCAGGCAATGGATAAGTTGTCACCCACACTGAACTTTACTCACAATGACGAATTTCTAGAAGGTTTCAAGAAGAAGGAGTGTGAGCATTATGCCAAAAATATATTCGATCTGATCAAAGATTGGGTCTCACACCTCATGAAATTCAGGGAGGATACTCACAGAATCTATTCAATCTCTTCCTTGGAGCCACAATTCAAGTACATAACGATGATGGCTTGCAGGTTGTATGGGAAGGAGGACACTACACATTTTTTCCTTCCATGGGTACTGATCATTCATACAGTTGCTGAGGGTTTCTTCTTCAACTGGGACAAACTGTTGTCTGACAGTCTAACTAGTCGAATTACCGAATATCGAGCACAGAGGGCAAGTAAGAAAGAAACTTCATTCTTTATGTCTGCTTACATCATGGATGCCATCTGCTTCATGACACCCTTCCCACTAATGAACTGGAGTTGGGCTCCATCTAATACAGAGCCTATTCATGTCTACCACTCGAAGCTTTGGGAGGATAAAGCCAAAGAATTCATCTACGAGATCTTCAACTGGGTAATGGTGCCATTGCATGTCGCTATCTTCGGCCAGATGCCTCCCAGGATTTTGGATAGGGTCACGACCAACTTGAGTAGCATGGCAGATTGGTATATAGAGGTGAAATTTTCATATATCAGGGTTTTCGGCACCTCTGTTCCTCCATATGTTCTACTGCTATTCTTTCTAGATAAGTTATTGTGTCACGAGATCGCCAGGCAAACTGTGCTCGGCAGAATAGGAAAAGAGCTCAAAGGAGTATCAAAAAAGGTATGGCCGCTCGTCCCCATTCATATTGGTGCATATTCCTTGTTAGATTTTGGCCATGCCAAAGCCGAGGCTACGACTTTAGAAGAAATGAAGCTGGTGGATATTGAGTTCAAGAAGAACGACCCTAGTAAGGTTGTGAGCAATCACCTGGTGAGTTGTGGCCTGAAGAGATATGAACATGAGGATTCCCCTCATGATGAAATATTTCGGGGTGCAAGGTCCTACTTTGAAGTCCTAAGTCAGATTCAAGCCGTGCCACCCGGAGATATGGCCGATTTCTTTAAATTTCAGGAGAACTGACGGAGTTGTCTCCCCCAGATTTTACAGGGTGAAACCCCAAAGCTTCGGGTTACACAGTAGATGGAAGCCAAAGGTTCAAAGGAATCGAGTCCTAACAAGGAGAAGAACCAAGAGAAAACAGGGGAGGTTGGAACCTTAGAGTGAGGAGCTGAAATCCCCTACCAAAAGGAAGGAAACCCCGAAAAGAGTACGCCGGGCAAGCAGGTCCAAGGTCAAGCAGAGATACCCTCGCAAGGGTCGGGTGACTCACTATCGCTCATGTCAAACAATCCGGCCACAGAGGTTACCTAGAAACAACCATCCAAGGAAATCGGTAACGCGATTGCTATTATCACACCCTTACAGTTCACAAAGGGGAATCCCGATGTGGGGTTTATTTTCAATGAAGAACTGATGCCCATTTCTGTAGAGGAGCTGCCTCCAAAGGATTTTCTCTTTGATAAAAAAAGGAAGGTCGTGGTGAGGAAAGAATTATATCAAAGAGAGGGCGTAGTGGATAAAAAATTTAAAATCATGACATATGGAAAGGCTGTGAAATATGAAGAATTCGTAGACAAGATAATATGAACACTAGGGGCTTATGCTACAGCCAATTAGTACTCAATTGGAACTTTGAAGGCCCAGTTGAAATGAAAGAACCTCTTGATCAGTAAGTTGGAAGCTAAAGTGGCTACTGCTGAAGCAAATTCCAGGGATGAGGTGAGCAAAATCCTCGAGCAAGCCCGAATAGCCGATCTGCAGGAGATCGATAAACTTAGATCCGACCTTGAGCAGGTGCGCCAGTCGGCGCAAATTATCCAAACGCAGGTAAGCCAACAAGGGCAACAAATTATAGAGTTACAATCGAAATTGGATGTTGCAAAGAATTAGGTTTTAGACATAAAAATGTTCAGATCCCAAGCTGTCGAAATCCGATAGAAGGTATTAATGACTCAACAAGACTTGCTTGTAAAAGTGGGAACCATTCAAAACCACTTTCAGACGATAGGTCAAGTGTTAGAAAATATTTCTTTGAGAGAAAGAGAAGATGGGGCAACTCGGGTTGCTTTCCAAGATGTTGTTATAGCTACAAAGAAGATAGAGATGGTCAGCAACTCCAAATTATACATCGTAGAACAAACTAGAGGGAATATCTTGCTGAAGGTCTGGGAGCAGAATATATCAGATAGCAGGGGGAGAGCTAACGAGGTGATGAATTCTTGTGAGGAAACGTTCTCCTTTATAAATAAAAGTTTGTTAGACCTTGATAAGGAAGGCAGTGTTGGGACGCTGGGAAAAATCAATATAGCTAAACACGTGCTGGACATAAAAGAAAACGTGGAGAAAGAGCAAGCGGAAATATCCCAGATAAGCCAGGTTGATATGGTCGAAGTGGACAAATGGCTAGTACAACCAAGTTTACAATTATTCTCTATCATCACGAAAGATCGACAAGTAGGGAAAAGGTTGCCACAGTTGGCGAAGAGTTGTTACACCTTTGAGGCAAGAAACCAAGCAGAGCCTTCCAGGTTGATAGCCCAGTTGATGGAAAGGTGTGTCATTTGCATCGAGCAGGCGAAGGGGTAGGTTTCTGGTGATAAATAATGACAAATGTCAACCCGTTCTATTTCTGGAGTCAAAAGAGAAGAGAAAGGAAGGTGTTCCACCCTTACGAGGGAAGACAAAAGGTGAGGAGATGAAATGCTCCATTTTTTCATTTGTAACTGACAAGTTTCCAGAACGATCGAAATTCTAAATGTTTAGAAGTTTGTTTAAATATATATTTAGGAAGAGATAAAAGGGGCTTTTTTTCGGTGGTAGATTGTAATAGAGAAAGTTCTTTTTAGCCAGGATTAATACAAAGCGAATTGAAGACTCCATATTTCGTCAATATTGAGTTATGTGTTTTCCTCTATTATTTCATGCTTCATGTCATCTTTTACATATACGTCTTTGATGAATGTTTTAGCTGCAATTTAGTATAATTTCTACTATGGTGATCAGGTTCTAGTTAGCTAGTTATTTACAACATTTCCTGTATATTGGATACTAGCAGGTACAATACCTGTGAATTACTTAGATCTCTAAATTATATGCTTTCATCAAGGTATTTATTTCTTTTCTTCTTCTGCTACAGCGTGGGATTCCTCTGAAATTGATGCCCCGCATTGTTGACAGCTCTATCTTTTCACACTCGGTTTCAAGATTTTAACTCAGTTATGGAAAACGACCTTCGATTTTGTTAAACCCTTCGATTGGCTTCACTGAATTTTCCTCGTATAATCTAAAATTGAAATAAGCACTTTAAAACATAAACCCTCTTTTAAAGCTCTGTTCTCCCCATGACTGTACCCATCGTAAGACAACCCAACATCGAACCCGACCTATCGGATCAAACCAGCATCACTTTGAATCTTTTCGATACCATACTTAAGACTGCCATCACTCGGACAGAGCTCGAATGTTCATGGGCCGCCATTGAATGAGATATCAACATTCAAGAATATTTGGAAGCTAGACAAAGACAGCTTAGAGATTGACCATAGCTTCATCCATCAAAGTTGTTTCTTCCCCTTTTTTCATTCACTCACTTTATATTCTTAGAATCTACACTTTATAGCCTTAAGTGTAGACTCTGGAACAACATCTTTCTAGCACCGTTGTCGGGGACAAAGAATCGTAGTCACTTTCCCCTGAGAAAACAACATTTCCAAGTTTCATTTTCTGATAGTGAACAAAGAGCCAACACCTTGTTAAGGCTTAACCTTCATAATTCACTTGGTGACTCCACTCTTAAGTAAGATGACATCCTTTCGAAAGAACACCAGAAAAAACTAGATGCCAAACAGACATTGCCAGTTTCCGACCCTGAAAAAATACTAAGACCAAGGGGTCTTTTTAAACAAACTGTGGTTGCCTATCAACCCAAGTCTAATCAGTCTAAAGATAAGACCTTTTTTGAACCTTCACCCTCGCGATAACTTCCTCTCAGGAAAATATCGGACAATGATGTCGAAGCCGAGACCTTGAAATCCGAGAAAATCCTACTCGAGATCAAGACCGAGACCTCTCCGACTACCTCTTACGTTACAAGGGGCGACACGCCTACCTTAAATCTCATCCCTATATATATCCCATCGAATCTCAATATAAACCCCTCCATCACTCAAGGCCTTGAAGAAGTTTCCACGTACACGGATTCAACACTGGTGGGTTCTCCCATTTACATATCCTACAAGTCGGAGGATCCGAGTCCACGTATGCCTTCTTCTCCTTTTTCAACTTTCACCTCCACAGGTAAAATGTTTCCCGACTTTTCCCCTTTCAACCCAGGGGAAGCCAGAGAGTCGCTATACATCTTCGCCAACCCTCTTTATAATGCACCGATTTCCTCTCCTAGGTTATCCATGGCCACTACCGAAGGAGGAGCAAGGGGAATAGGAGGTCAAGGCCAACAACTGCCTCCCAGGGTTTTCACCAAAGTAGCTACTAGATACTCTCCCTTGGTCCTTCCATTACCTCTCCATGATTTACTCGAAAACTATATGAAAAACTTACCCAAGTTCATAGGAGAAGGGGATCTAACTGCAGCCGAGCATATCAACGTTTTTGATCAATTTGCTCATATTCTAGGTCTCGAGCATGAGGACGTGTATTCTCGTTTGTTTGTCCAAACCTTCGAGGAATAGGTAAGAACTTGGTTTTGGAGCTTGCCCCCAGGTTCAATCATATCCTACTATGCGCTAGAAGATCTCTTTCTCAAACAATGGGGCGAAAGAAAGGATCATTTATACTATTTGACCGAGTTCGGGTCTTTAAAGAAAAAGGGATCTGAAACTGTTATGGAATTTATCCAAAGGTTTAATAAGTTGTACAATAAGATCCCTGTTGAAGTTAAACCATCCCAACCCGTAGCCAAAGTAACTTTCGTGGGAGCCTTTGAACCTGATTTTTCTCTACTATTAAGAGAAAGGAGAGGGGCTGACGTAACCCGAATGCAAGATGATGCTATGGAAATTGAGTCAAACATGATGGCTTCAGGTAAATTAAAAACAAAAATCGAGACGAGAAATAGGGAAACTAGACGTCTTAGAGAACAAGCAGGTCCCTCTGGATCTGGAAGATCCTCAGATGACAAAATGGATGACATGGCAAGGATAATAAAAGAACTATCAAACAAAATCTTGAGAATGGAGCTAGATCAATCCAAAGCTGATCAATTTGTTAAGACAGAATTCAGGAGAAATCCCAATCCTCAGTTTCAACCAAGACAAATTAAAAATGAAGACCAAAAGATCCAAGCGCCTCTAAAAAATGAAAATTTTATTGGAGGAAATGATATGCAAGAGTTCGAAGACTTGGAAGAAGATGTAAACACCTTAGGTGACGACTGTACACAACCTCACTTGAAAAAAAAAGATTATGAGAAGTCCCTGAACACTGAACAATCATTGGTTAAAGATAATAATCTAAACGGTGCTGATGATCCCGCTTATAAAGGAATGGTTGACACCATAATGGCCTAGATCCAACAAAAATACAATCTGAGGCCCAAAAACAAACCTATCTCGATTGGGCAACCCAAGAAAATTTTTCCTAGGGGTGAAACATACAAGCTCGTCCAGAAAGAGACCAAGATGTGAAATAACATAGGGGTAGACTTGCAGAATACCAACGTAAAAGAGGCCAAAACCAAGAGAGAAGAACTAAGGTAGCTGAAACGTGGGAACCCGAAACTAGAAATGCTGAAAATAAAACAGTTCTACTAAATAAAATGGATAAGAAAGAGTCTGATGTTTCAGCCAAGGAAACAGATAAAATTGCGGGAGTTTTCTGCCTAGAAAATGAGATAAAAAAGATCAAGATACCAATACCTTTGGTCGAGTTGGCGAAGAATCCTATGTACCGAAAACAAATAACCAAGATGATAAATTTTTTAGATCTAGAGAGTCAGTCTGACGTGATAAATCTGGAAGATGACAAGCCTAATATCACTTTTGGTCCACATTTTGAAGGTGCCAGAGATACCATCACCCCCTTGTATATTACCCTGAAAGTGCATGACCGACTATTGCATAATTTCATGCTGGACTCTGGGGCCTCTCATAACGCAATGCCCAAATATATTATGGATAGACTAGGCCTCGAAATCACTAGACCCTATGGATATCTTTACTCGTTAGATTCAAGGAGATTTAAGTGCATGCACATGATCAAAGATTTAGTAGTCACCCTCACCCAGATTCTGGTGAAAAATGTCCTAATGGATGTAGTTGTCGCTGATATACCCCCAAAGTATGGTTTACTATTATCTAGATCTTGGGGAGCCAAGCTCGGGGGATCCCTTCAATTGGATATGACCTACGCCACAATCCCTGTTTTTGGTGGACAGTTCACACGGTTATACATGGAAACACAGTTGGCATATATGGTAAGTGATCCACAGAATCCTAACAATTACCCTGTTTACATCGCCGATCAAGACCTGGGAAATTGTATTCTATCCTTTGACGATATTGAATATAATTTTACAGAAGAAAGTGACATCGATGAAATCAAAACTGAAAAGACATCTAAAAATGTGTACAGCACTGGAACTTGGAAAATGTTCTTTGATCGTGCTTCGTCATGTGAAGGAGCAGGTGTGGGAGTGATTTTTGTATCACCTGAAAATGAATTCGTCATTCCCTTCTCTTACAGGCTACAGTGGGACGTAGACTGCACAAACAACGTTTGCGAATATGAATCTCTAGTCTTGGGACTGGAAGCTGCCAAGAAGCTAAACATAAATAACTTGGAGGTCTATGGAGATGCTGAAATGATTGTGAAGCAGGTAAATTGGCAGTACCAGGCCAAGCACCCGAGACTGAGGTCCTACATAAATTACACCTGGGATCTAATGGAAAATTTATTTTCATCAGTAAAGGTTCATTTCATCCCACAAGACGAAAACCAGCAGGCCGATTCATTGGCCAAAGCAGCTTCAAATTTCACACCCCCTACCGCTTTCAAATTAAAATACCACATAGAGGTAAGGCACAAACCATCCATACAAAACAACATACAACATTGGTAGGTTTTCAAAGATGACGAACAGATCAAAAAGTTCCTGAAAATGGTGGATGATTTCTTTGAAACCCACATTGACTAGGAAAACCAAAACGATCATACATGGATTATGCAAGAAGGGGAGGAACCTCAGGAGTTCTGAGAAAAAATTGCAAATCATCGCCTGCTAGTGTTAAAAAGTAATCAGATCCCTAAGGGCCTGATACCTATGGAAAGGTTGTTTGATCAAAATGACATGCCTCTAAAGTCCACCTTGCAGCCCCAACCGGAGGAGGTCGAAGACTGTGACGTGGGCACCACTAAAGAGCCTAGGATAGTGAAGTTTCCAAAGTACCTTCCTCTTGAGATAAAAATCAAGTATACAGACTTACTCGGGCGATATAAAGATGTCTTTGCATGGTCTTACGATGAGCTCAGAACCTATGATACCTCTGTAATCGAGCAGAAGATAGATTTGAAACCTGGTGTTAAACCCTTCAGACAGAAGCTCAGACAAATCAACCCCATTTTACTGCTTGTGGTCGAAAGAGAAGTGAAAAGTCTATTAGACGCAAAAATAATTGTACCTCTCAGGTACTCTAACTGGGTGGCGAACTTAGTCCCAGTTAGGAAGAAAAGCGGGAAGATTAGATTGTGCGTAGACTTTAGAAATCTAAACAAGTCCTCTCTCAAAGATAACTATCCTCTACCCAAAATGGATCATGTTTTGGAAAAAGTAGTCAGGGAAAATAGGATGTCGATGATCGATGGGTTTTCTGATTACAATCAAATTGCTGTCAAGGAGCATGATAAAGAAAAAACAACTTTCACCACCCCTTGGGGCACATTTATGTATGACAAAATGCCTTTTGGTCTGATGAACGCAGGTTCTATATTCCAATGCGCTATGGATATCGCCTTCATTGGTGAAAGAGATAAATTCGTGGTTATCTACCTCAATGATTTGACTGTCTTCTCTAAATCCGATGAAGACCATCTATTACACCTGAAGCAAACATTTGAAAAATGCCAAAAAAATGGTTTTTCTTTAAACCCCAAGAAGTCTCACTTTGCGATGCAAGAAGGTAAACTCTTGGGCCACATTGTTTCTCAGGATGGAATTAAAATTGACCCTAAAAGGGTAGAAGCTATAGACACCATAAATATTCATAGAAATATAAAAGAAATTCAGTCATTTTTAGGAAAAATAATTTTTTTGAGAAGATTTATCCCAAACTTTGCTGAAATCATGAAATTGATCACAGATATGCTAAAGAAGAAAAACGAAGTGAAATGGACGACAGAGGCTAAAGCGTTGTTTGCATGCATCAAGAACGTTATCAGCGAAGCGCCCGTACTAGCAAGCCTTGATTACCTAAAGGATTTCCTAATTTTCTCATTCGCCTCTGAACACACAGTGGTGGAAGTACTTCTCCAGAAGAATGAAGAGGGTTTCAAGCAACCAATAGCCTTTTTTAGTAAAAGTCTTATAGATGTTGAACTGAGATACGATATGATAGAGAAACAAGTGTATGCTATGGTTAAGGCGTTGAAGGTTTTTAGAACTTACGTGCTACACTCCAAGGTAATTGCATACATTCCCACCATTTCTGTGAAGGATATATTGGTTCTACCTGAGAGTGATGGAAAGAGGGGTTGGTGGCTCACTAAAATTCAAGAGTTCGACGTAGGGGTAAAACCGATGAAACTAGTAAAAGGACAAGGTCTGGCTAAGCTCTTGGCAGAATCAAATTTCAGAGCACTTGGAATAAATAACCTGCAAGGATACGAAGGACATGGGTATGTAAATGAGCCCGACAACCAAATAGCTATATCCAGAATCGAAGAGAAGTTTTTCTTATTAGATTGGTATAAAGATATAGTGTCCTACCTACTGACCCTAAAATTCCCTAGCGATCTGTCTCTAGCTAAATCCAGGACACTGAAGCTGCATGCAGTGAAGTACTGTATATCCGAAAGTTAACTTTACTGGAAGGACCCCTTAGGATTCCTACTGGTTTGTTTGGTAGAATCATAAACATAGGGGATCATAAATGAATTCCATGAAGGAGTGTGTGGAGGGCATCACGCCTGGAGGGAAACAACTTATAAAATCCCGAGGGCAGGATATTATTGGCCTAAAATTTTCTCAGATGTCAACGTCAAAGTCAAAGCCTATAACCCTTGCCAGTTATTCGATGGAAAACAAAAGCTCTCAGCGCTACCTCTGGTTCCTGTCAAAACTGAAGCCTCTTTTCAACAATGGGGGTAAGATTTTATAGGAGAAATCAACCCACATTCCAGTGCTCAACACAAATGGATCCTCACCACCCCAGATTATTTCACCAAATGGGTGGAGGCTATTCCGACTAGAAAGGCGACCGATTCGATGGTGATAGATTTCCTGGAAGAGAGCATATTGTCCATATTTGGCTGTCCCCAAAATATAGTAACGAATAATGCCCAGGCATTCAAGTCTATGGCAATGGTCAACTTTTGCCAAAAATATAACATCATATTGGAACACTCCACAACATATTACCCTTAAGGTAATGGGTTAGCTGAATCATCAAATAAAAGTTTAATTACCATAATTAAGAAGGTGCTGAGTGAAAACAAAAGATCTTGACATGTACACTTAAAGTATACTTTATGGGAAAATCAGATAGGTACGGAGAAATCCTTTGGTACTTCTCCTTTCCAAATGGTATATGGGACTGATGTTGTATTACCTATAAATCTAGTGCTCCCTGTAATGAAGCTCTGGAAAGATGAGAATGAAGAGCCAAACCACATCACAAGAAGAATAAATCAGCTGATTGAGGTCCAACAATGTAGGACCGAGGTGGACGCAAGGATGCAAAAATACTAGGACAACATGAAAGCATTGTTCGATCATAAAGCCAAAAACAAATATTTTCTCCCCCACGATTTGGTTTTGAAATGGGATGCTAGGAGGGAAGATTCGGAAAAACATGGTAAATTTGATCATATCTGGTACAGACTGTTCAAAGTCTCATCTTCTCAAGGGAAGAATTCATTTCTGTTAGAGAATTTGGACGGTAAAACCCTCAGCGCCCCTGTCAACAGGCGTTATTTAAAGCACTATATGAAATAAATGAGTTCCAAATCTCCATTGTATATACCGGTTTGTGTTTTCCTTTTTCTTTTTATAAAATTTTCGGCAAGTTCACTTTCATCACGAATAAAATAGGCTATTGATTTCCTAGAAGTAGAGACATAAATTTTGACACACATAAATCCTGAAGACCTGATACTCTTCGTGTTGTTTCATACAAGCCTCTGAAATACAGCTCAAAGCCTCTGAAATTTTGAATTCCATAAATCCTGAAGACCTGATACTCTTCGTGTTGTTTCATACAAGCCTCTGAAATACAGCTCAAATCACAAAAGGAGAAAGGGACGATCAGGTATCAGGAAATTGACCCACCCGAAATAGGTGAAAAATATTTTTCTTTTAGAGGAGAATGAAGTGGTAAGGCCAAGGTATGAATTGCCTAAGTATCTGGATTTCAAACGAACATCACTTGAAACATAGAAATGGTCTCACAAGTATGATGTATTCACCTGAGTCAGGATTGCATGATAACATCTGGGTTTTTGAGGTCCATAGCCTTCTCTCTTTCCATTTTTCATCCTTGGTCCTCTCTCCTTAAGCTCCGACACCTGCCCATACCATCCATAGAAGAAAAGAGGTTCCACTTCAATTTTGGAAACTGGCAAATGTCAGAGGACAAAATATGGCCTTCACGACTCCTCGGTCCCCTATTGAACAAAGCCATGCATAGGAAAATCCTAACTCTCTTAGGTCTTTTAACAAGTTTCAAATGGTTAAGTCTTGCTCAAAAGAAGACCCCTGGAAATGAATTCTACCCTATTTTCCTGTGGACTAGGATGTTGTGAAGTTTAAGAGAAAGTTGGTCCAGATCACTCAAAGAAAGTTGACAAGCCTCTGTAACAAATATACACAAATATCACCCCTGGTATTTTTTTACGCCAATTGATTGCCCCCTCTCCACTTTTCAAAAGTAAAGTATAAGACAAATGGTGAAAGGTAATTCATAACCGATTGCCCCCATCAAGTCCAAAGAGATGATGAAAGGAAATTCATAAAATGATTGCCCTCATCTCAGCATTTAAATGCAAGATTACAGTTTGGAGTGGTGAAAGGAAATTCAATAAAGGGAACCAGATAACTTCACCGGGGTACTGAACAGGCTCGTTGGCAATGAAGCAATATATAAGATATTCTGTAAGGCTGTCATACTTAAATTATACTACACTCTGGTAATCAACATTTTTTAAACCTGATCCACAACTCGAGTTCATGCAGGTCTCCCCAATTAAAAGCATGGAATTTACTTCTTTTTGACGCAAGCAAAAACCTACCAGATCTGTTAATTTTCATAATATTGATTAGACCATATTAAGCAGATCTGAATTCAGTCTTGAGGAAGGGAAAGTTACCGAGTGGACTGTCGTCAATTTTAGGAAGCATGTCGAGTTTTGGAAAGTTTGAAATTAAAGTCGAAACCTCAAATTTTCCTTTGCACCCCCTTTCCAAACGAAGTTTCACTGAAGCAAACTGATGACTCCATGTACCCCTTCTTAGGCACTTGGTCTGCTGTCCTTTTCATCCCACAAGGAGGCGAGATCCCTAGTTGGAGCCTATGTTGGAGCTGAATTTCTCTAAATACATGAAATGTTATACTTAAGCCCAAAAAGGTTGGATTTCGAGACTTCGTTTGTTTCACGTTTCTACCCCCTAAAGTCACAGTATCCCGACGTGCGAAATGGCGAAAACCTTCCTAATTTTAATCACCATTACTAAAAGACTAAGCAGGGCTTATCATCTCTTAGTACCTCATACCCTTGCACTCAGGAGTTACGCGTTGAACGTTTCTCAAGCCTCCGACTTGCGAAGTCATGAAGTTGTGTTAAAGTTACCTAGGTTAGTATCAAGAACAAATCACTTTAAACCCTAGTTAGTCACTATCATGATTTCACGACTCGACGATTGTTTCCCCAAAGGGAATCACCTTTGTAACCCCGATCCATGAAGTCGTGATTTTATTTAATTAAGCATGGATTAATTAAAAGGCTTAAGTCAAATCACTTTTAATCAATTAACTCACACCATCACGATTTTGGGTTTTTAAGGTTCAATGGCTAGGAGTGAAAACACCCGATGTGGCGAACGCCGAAAAGGGGATTAGAAACTAAGTGCACCAAATTGAAAGAACTAAACCAGATTAATTAGCGCCTTAAACAAAATTTAACACACACGGTTTACGAATGAAATCTTGAATGATCCTGCATTTTTCAATGTTACGAATTGTCAAGCATTTATGGCATTTATTTGAATTGCAGTGAGGTGACAGATAGTAAGATCTCGTTTTTACTTCTAAATATTTCTTTTAAGCGATTTGACCATTCTTTTGGCAAGGAAACCCATGGTCTTAAATGACCAAGATAGAGAGTTTTTCCTTCATTATTTCAATTTTCATTCCTATTTGCGCACTAAGCCATTTCACTAGGATAACTGTTGTTTGTGTGTTTCAATTTTTTTGATAGGAGGTCCAGTTGCAGGTTTCTCTATCATGGCTCCATGAAAAGAACCCAAGGCAACTGCTGAGAATTCAAGTCAGGGTTCAGACGTTGTTTCCGATACCTTGATCTGAAGTATTAATTCTGTCAAGACATGGTCATACGTTTCCAACATTCTGCAATCCGAGTCGGTAAATTGTTCAGATGATTCTAGAGACAACAAGAAGGATGACTTATCAACCAAATACAAAATTGTCGCTCAAGTAGAGATGCACTAAATAACGGTGAGGCCCCAAATTCTTCCCTATTGTGATATGATCAGGTGGGCACTGGACCATGTGGACATCCCGACCAGGGCGATTATCAACGAACAGAAGGTATAAATTTGCAGGCAATGTATAAATTTTCACCCACACTGAACCTTACTCACAATGTCAAATTTCTAGAATATTTCAAGAATAAGGAGTGCGAGCATTATGCAATTTTTTTATCCGATCTGATCAAAGATTGGGTTTCACACCCCACAAAATTTAGGGTTGATACTCATGGGATCTATTCAATCTCTTCCTTGGAGCCACAATTCAAGTACATAGTGATGATGGCCTGCAAGTTGTATGGGAAGGAGGACACTACACATTTTTTCCTCCCATGGGTACCGCTCATTCATACAGTTGCTGAGGGTTTCTCCTTCGACTAGGCCAAACTGTTGTCTAACAGTTTGACCAGTCGAATTACCGAATATCGAGCATAGAGGGAAAGTAAGAAATCAACTTCGTTCTTTATGTCTGCTTACATCATGGATTCCATCTACTTCATGAAACCCTTCTCACTAATGAACTGGAGTTGGGCTCCATCTAATACAAAGCCTATTCATGTCTACCAGTCGAACATTTGGGAGGATAAAGCCAAAGAATTCATCTACGATATCTTCAACTGGGTAATGGTGCCATTGCATGTCGCCATCTTCGGCCAACCACCTCCCAGGATTTCGGATAGCATCACAACCAACCTGAGTAGCGTGGCAAATTGGTATATAGAGGTGAAATTTTTATATATCAGGGTTTTCGGCACCTCTGTTCCTCCATTCTCTACCACTATTCTTGCCAGATAAGCTATTGTGTCATGAGATCGTCAGGCAGACTATGCTCGACAGAATAAGCAAAGAGATCAAAGGAGTATCAAAAAAGGTATGACCTCCCTTCCCCATTCATATTGGTGCATATTCCTTGTTAGATTTTGGCCATGCCAAATCTGAGGCTACGACTTTAGAAGAAATGAAGCCTGTGGATATTGAGTTCAAGAAGCACAACCCTAGTAAGGTTGTGAGAAATCACTTGGTGAGTTGTGGCTTGAAGAGATATGAACACGAGGATTCCCCTCATGATGAAATATTCCGGGGTGTGAGGTCCTACTCTAAAGTCCTAAGTCAGATTCAAGCCCTGCCACCCGGAGATATGGCCTATTTCTTTAAATTCCAGGAGCACCGATGGAGTTATGTTTAAGGATAAATTCGTAAGTTTGGACACAAACCGATCTCCCTAGATCCACCTGGATCTAGAACAAATCGTGACAGAATAATACACTTTCCCTAGATCTAGCCTATTGAATGAACTAAGAGATAAGGATCATAGGCATACCTTATGAACGCTTTCCTTTGATCTCTGTTGTTCCAAGCTTTGCTCCAATGCTCTTGCGCTGTTCAAATCACAACAACGCAAACCAATCGGGGTAAAGGCAGATTAATGTATTCAATATCTAGTCTATACATATGATCAAGGAATTATGTAATAAAGTGACATCATCTTTATGGGAAAGGGACATATTACTGTATTGCATAAATTGAAAGTGAAACTTACAACCTGAGCCTTGATGTCGTAGGTCTCCTTTCGATGGCTCCTAGCTCTGACACACACACTTGCTCAT
>SNQJ01S0061105.1:25339-41976 GCA_010110895.2 Picea sitchensis | reverse complement strand
CATGTCCAAATACCTTCATCAATCTTGCGGTCCAAAACCCATGACTAGGGTTGACATCAATGACAACAACCAATCTTCCAACAACAACTTGGAGTAGTTTATTAATGCAAAGAAAAATATTACAAAGAGATTTTACAAGAGAGTTTCTCACAATCGATCATCGACAAATGACCCCCCATGCTCTTTAAATAGAGATCATGGACTATTCAAGTGTTAATCCACATATCAATGGCCATTAAGTGTTAATCTTCTTACTCATGCACTTGGAAATATTCCTTACTAACTCTAATTTTTTCACTCTTGCTTGTTGTTGCTTGCTTCCCTTTTGGATTTAATACTTTACTTCTTTACAACACTTTATGCAGTTACATAGGTGTCATGTCAATGTTCTAAAATAATTGAAACTTTGGTCCATCCATTATTTACCATCTCCTTTGTCTTGTGCCCCATTGTATATTTTGATTTCTAATTCCATCATCATCATCATCTTTTGCCTCTAATATGTTTCTCTTAAATTATCTTGTACATCAATCCACAACTCCTTAACTTTCTCCTCTTCTTTTTTTATTATCCACTCTTCCACCATTTTGAATGGAATCCTTTCAACATAAAAAAAAAATAATCCCTTGCATGGAATGAGGATATACATCCACTCATTTATATGTTGTCTCTCTCTGTTGGAAAATTTTGTACCTGATCCTTTGAACTTTTCCAATTTATCCTTGTATCCATGTTGTCCTTAATTGCATTTTCAAAATTTTCNTAATCCCTTGCATGGAATGAGGATATACATCCACTCATTTATATGTTGTCTCTCTCTGTTGGAAAATTTTGTACCTGATCCTTTGAACTTTTCCAATTTATCCTTGTATCCATGTTGTCCTTAATTGCATTTTCAAAATTTTCATTACCTTTCCAGGTAATCCTTTGGTCTTCATTTCCTTCTTGGTTTGCTAACAAAATTTGTTCATGCTCTGCAAGTCCACATCTTTTGTAGTCCTCTTTTTCTTTAGCAATACCCTGTGTAAGAGTTATAAAAACTCTTCCTTCTCCATTCCAAGCATTTAAGTCTTCTTGCTTCTTTGTTTCATCTTTAGAGCTTCCATGTTTGTCTACATATGCAAAAAAAAATATATTTCCAAGAACATTTTGTACTTCATCCTGCAAAATATATTCAACAATTGAAGATTTAAAATCTGAAATCATTTTGTACTTCATCCTGCAAAATATATTCAACAATTGAAGATTTAAAATCTGAAATCATATTGTACTTCACATCTATTTTCTCCTCAATTCTTTCCAAATAATTTTCTTGATTCTCATTCTGTTGATGGGAACATGACACAATGATTTTTTCATGTTCTTCTTTTGCTTCATACTTCTCTGTCTCAGAATATTGTCTCAATTATGAAATTTCCTCTTTTCTTTTCTCTTTGACTTTCCTTCTTTGCATGCTTCTATCCATCCCTTCCTATATCAACATAATGAGTCATCCTTTCATATCAACTATATTTCTGTTCACTTATTCACCATTCTGACTCATGCTATTATCATTTCCTTTATTGGTTTTCAAAACAATTATCATCTTATCAACTATCATCACTTGTTCATATCCATTAAATAAAATCTGAAAAAACAATTTCATTAACTCATCCTTTTCTTGTCTTGTTTCACCATTTTCTGATAATTGATTGTTGTCTCTTGCAAATGTGTATCTTACTGCTTCATTTTTACACTTTTCTTCTGAAACTGTTTGTCTCTTTACAATCCGCTGTTTATAATTTGCATCATTGTCCTCTTCATTGTTGGTATAAACAACTTTCTTCTCTTTAGTCTTCTGTGGTGTATATTTTTCTTCATCCTCAGAGAATTTATCTCTGCCTTCTTGGATGTATTCTTGTCTTCTATTCTTCATAGTCTCTTTTAGACTAGCTGTAATGCCTTGAGCTGAATTCTCCCTATTAGCTTCCTCCTTATTACCTTTACATTGTTCTTTTTGACACTCATAAATTTGCAAGACATGCATTTTTCTCTCTTTTCCCAATTTCCATCTATCTCTAATCTTCGATAGAATTCTTTCATAAATAACTGGGTAAACATTTAGCAAGAGAACTTATAACCAACGAATTATACCTCTAGTTTTAATTCTTTCCTCATAATCTTGTAGAGTTTCAACCTGAACTCCTTGGTCTCCTGCGGTTTCCAAATTTTCCTTTATGTCCATCTGATATTCATGAGCTTCTCTAATACTGTCTTCATGAAACAATTTTGAACCTTTTTCTTCTGTGGCAATTTCTTGATTTTTTCCATCCTCAAAATCTACTATCCCTTGTTGGTTTTCACAGGCATATATTTTCTCTTCTTGAATTTCTGCTTCTCTTGCAATTCCTTTCATTTGGTCAACTTCATTGTCTCTAGTACTTGCAAGTACACACTCACACAAACAACTAGTTTGAAATTCATGATATCCCTCAGTCTCACTTGATGTTACTAGAATCCCTTCTTTGTGTTGATCTGATCACATAATCATCTCATCATAATCATCATCCTCTCCTAGGATTGATCCTTGTTTAGGTTCACAAATGTGAACTTATCTATCTTTCATTGACCTCTTTTTAAACTCAGCCGCTCTGAGTTTCTCTTCCTTCAACAAAGCACTCAACCTCTGCCTCTTATTCTTCTCCAAATGTTTCTCTATTTTAATAAAAACATTCATCATGTGCATCAATTTCTTCATAAACAAATGCACAATAGGCCACTTGACCTTTTTTCTCACATTCCAACCTTGTCTATGGTTTTCACCAACCTCCTTCTATAACAGTTGTTTCAAATAATTGAGTTGTACTTTTAACTCAACCATTTCCTTTTCAAATTCTGCATCGATGCTCATTCTCTTATTAACAACTGCTTTGGCATCTTCTTTCCTATAACTGTAGATTCTTCCTGAACCCCTATCATGACTATCAATAATTATCTTCATTTTCCCTTTTGTGAGCTTTCCCATGCCCACTGTGAGCTACAACCAAGCCTATTCCTTGTAACAAGTCTCAGTACTTGCTACACTATGAATCATCAAGATTTCTCTTAATCTTGACCCTTTTTGCATCGCTGGTTCTTTCCTCTAGAACCCTCTACGCATCCTCTACTCCTTGCTTGGATTCTACACTCTACTCACACTCCTTTGAGAACTTCTATTGTTCCCCACCTTCCAATCTCAATTGGAAATTGTTTACAACATCTCTTGTTGTAGGGTTCTTCCTGTCATAAGCTTGTCCTTGTGAGAATTTCACTTGTTCCTCCTCCTTTTACTCTCAATTCAATTGAAAGTTAGCACAACTCTCCTTTGATGTGAGGGTTCCTTGCTACAATTTATCCTTCAACTGTTACCTATCAACTAACATTTACAATGTCAATTAAACATAAAGATATTCATCATTTATTAGAATACACATGATTTTTACTACTTTGATATGATTCCAGCCTCACTTGATGAAACTCCTCTTATCTATAAATCCCTTGTTACAGATCTTCATTAGATTCCTTCTACAATTGCAAATTCGCAGATTTGTCCCTTTCCAATTTTAGAACATAGTTGTGCTTTGGTACCATAAATGATGACCCACCAAGTCAAATACCCATAGTAACAGATTTTTGGACAACCTTGTTGGAAACTTCAATACTTGATTTACCCTTAAAATATTCAATTGACCTCAGATCCTTTACGCACTATTGAACAAAGTGATTACCTTAATCGCCTTCTTTAATTTTAGCGCTAATACTTTTTTCATCCACGTGACCATGTGCCTCAACAAGTGCTTAAACGTCATACTAACTCCATAAAATCATGCTAACAACAAAGCGCTAAAAACTTGAGCGCTTGTTCCTCCATAGGGCCTTGGGCTATAACCAAGTAATTAGCACGTCGGGGTCATAAATCTCGTAGAACCATTAGATTTCTCCTCTATCAGATTATATTCATTCGATTTCGAGTAGCGTGGATCACTCTAAATTCAAACTCCGATAAATGTGAGACTTTAGATAATTGTGACCACTTCGATGACTTATCCCCTACCACTTCGATGGTCAGAATCTATGCCACTTTGATGTGTTTTGGTTGCTCTGAATGGTCAGATCTGATAGAACACTACCACGTGTCTTCTACAGAACTGTCGATATGGAGACTCTGAATTGATCTCCACCATAGATCTCTTCTTCCAATGGAAAATCGATTTGTCATTGGGGTTTTGGTATCAGGGTATCAAAGTTAAGTGTTATGAAAATTCATAATTAAACACTGTGATGTTCAAGTTAGATGAACTCAAACCAATACGAAATTTTAGGTCTAATGGAAGGCTGTCACATGCCTTCTCCCGGATCCATCGATCTAGTGGCTCTGAACATATCTACACCATTTTTCTAGATAAGGCTATACCTTAGGTCTATCATATTGTCGCCTCCTAGCAATATTAACCTCCACTGTCGATCTTTCATGATAAATGATCACAACCTCTCCATCTTCAAAAACTGAGGATAAAAAATATATGCTCTGCCATGTGTCTACTTCAAGAACCATTGATCTCATGACTCCTAGGAAATCTTTACCATCAATCAGAGTCTTCCTTCCACTAAAACCTTTCGATTTCTTATAACTCTGATGGTCATCAAAATTGAGTGAGAAAGTATCACAATTTCTGCTGCAACTCTGAAACCTATAAACAACACTTTGATATGGTTTCTATTGGATAATAAACTCAATCTAGTACCACCAATTAAAATAGATCAACAATTCATTCTCAAAACTACAGAGAACAAAACAGAGACATAGAGCAAGATTAAACTCCTCAATCCACACAAAAATTTATGTACAAATCAAAACTAGAATACCAGGTATGGTTCTAAATTCACACAAGAATAAATAGAATGTATCAAATCTCTTCACAAAGAAAATCTTCACACATGCGCTCCTCTCTCTATTGGTTGAATATTGCCCTAATTGACCTAGTTTTTCCTTATATTTGGCCAACTTACATTATTGGCCAACTCTCTACCCTCTTTTCCTAAAGGATTACAATACATAAGGAAGGAGTTTGGACTATAAATCAGTTTAGATCCTAATTACTCCCCATCATATTTGCACCTAACCCTAATATCTCTCTAGATCTCTACAAAGTCTTGAGATATGTGTATATTAATCAATCTCAACCCAACAAACTCTAACCTACACAATCCTTTTAGAATCAAATAAAACATAGGAAATTTCAATAATTTAAATTTAGGGAACCCACTCCCTTAGTAAATTCTAATACCCCTTAGGCCTCTTCAAAATGATTGATTTTCTTATGGAAACACTCCTGCATCAATGGTCTATCCTTAACTCAAATTGTTTTCCTGTGATATGATACCTCCACATCTTCAACGCGTGAACAATAGCTACAAGCACCAAGTCATGGGTAACATAATTTCTTTCATGCTCTTTGAGTTTCCTAGATTCATAGCAAATAGCATGCCCATTTTGGGTAAGGACTCCACCAAGTCCTTCTTTACATGCATTTGTGCACACAACATTGTCTTGTTGGTATCTTCTTCTTTGATTCTCACTTTATGGTAACCTGACCTCAGATAAATCTTGGAAACTAGCCTTTCTCCTTTTATCTCAAAAAGATCACCAATCCTTGGTAGAGGGTACTTATTCTTTATAGTAACCTTATTCAATTGTTTGAAGTCAATGGAAAACCTTATATGCCAATCCTTTTTCTTCACAAAAATCATAGGGACAACACAAGATGAAACACTTGGGTGTATGTACCCTTTCTTTAACAACTCGTCTAGTTGCATCTACAACTCTTTCAGCTCTAGTGTGCTCATTTTGTAGGGATACTTGGACACTAGGGCAGCTCCAGGCATCAACTCAATAGATAATTCAATGTATCTTTTTGGTGGAAATCCTAGAAATTACCCAAGCACATATTGATATTACTTCAAAATGGAATAATATTCAAGACTTGGCACCTTATCCTTGACTGTCTATTTCATATGTGTGGCACATATTTGGCACTCTTTCCTAAAAATTATTTTCAGTTTCAATGCTTAAATCTCTTTGATGGATACATGCCTTGGAATAATTTTAAATATCCCTGAATTCCCTTCCTCATCAAGATATGTGAAAGCCTTGTTGTAGAAATTTAGGATAGCGCGATGCTTGTCCAACTAATACATACCAATCAAATAATCATATGACCCAAGAAATATAATTTTCACATTTTCCTTAGTGCTGAATCTACTCATATTTACTGGGCAGTCCTTGATAAGCCCATTGAATTTTATCTTGGTTCCAGTGGCTAACTAAACCAACCAAGACTTTTCATGCTTACATTTCCTCAATTTAAATCTTTCAACTAGATTAATATCTCTATAGTTATGACTAGCTCCAAAATCAATCCAAATAGCAATGGGTTAATTATCAATTTTACTTTCCATCTCAATCATGTGGGATTTATAGTTTGCTTGTCTATTATTAAAGGCTTCATAAATTATTAGCATACTTGTACCCATGTCCTATGTTGGAAATACTGAGAGCGAGGGGTGAATCAATATTACCTTTTTAAACAATTAATAATTACTTTGTTTTAATTATCACAATAGATCATTAATGGACTTGTATTTAAAACATCAATTATATAAATCAAGAATTACAAAGTTTATAAATAATAATATGTGATTGTGAAGGATACCAATCCTCTTTATAACACCAAATATTGGAGACACAAATCCCTTTCTTTAGGGCACCAACCCTAGGAAGCACCAACTCGCTTGTTTTAGGGAACCAACCCTAGGAAGCACCAACTCCCTTATTTTTAGGGTACCAACCCTAGGAAGCACCAAATCCATTATTTTTAGGGCACTAACCCTATGAAGCACCAACTCCCTTGTTTTTAGGGAACCAACCCTAGGAAGCACCAACTCCCTTGTTTTCAAACTTTACTTAGTAAAGAATATGAATCCTTCCTTGCTCCTCCCTTCCACCCTCACTACATAAGTATCTTCATCTTTCCTTGTTGGACTCTGCTTCTACTTTTGATCTTCTGAACTGGACTGCAAAGACACTTTCTTCTTCACCGTTCTTTCTTTCTTATATAATATTCCAACTTGTGTGAGATTTGAAGCATTGTGTCCCTTTGTTTGAACTTTGAACCATTGCACTTCTTCATTTAAATTAACAATAATAATGTTTTGTCTTTTTAATTTAGAATTAATATCTTCCTCTATTATTCATACATTATCATGAAATCTTTTCAATTTAGTAAGAGGGATTTTCATAAATCGATCACATTTATGGATCGATTTCTTTTAACTCAATCTCATGCCTCTTTATTTCATTCTCAATTTAAATTTATCATATCCAAGATTTTTTATTATCTCTCTAATTCATTTCTTGTATTGGATCACTTAATATCAATTGGGACAAATTCCCTATCTTTATCTGATTCAAAATTCCTTCCTGTTAGTGAAAAAACTCATCCTCTCTATGTTAAATTGTGTACAAAAGCGCTTCAGGACCTCTATTCCATATGACCATAGGTTGTGTCTAAGTGATAACCCAAGCAAGTGCTTAATCGCTTATCAATATCGACGATTGTGTTTTATTTGTAAGTTGAGATGGATGGTTCTCGCTTACTCTAGGACTTCAGAATTTCGAGACTATGGTCTTTGCAATATTCCAACTCTCTCGGAGAAAATTCCTTTAGAGTGCATATCATCACTTCCCTGCTTAATAACCTTCACATGTCCAGGAGCTAGGATCATAGGCTTAAGCGAAAACTAGCTCCTGCTTTCTGAGTATTTAGCTATTCGTGACTCTAGGACTCTGGGTTACTCAAACTATGAATTAGTTCACTCCCTCCGGAGGTTTACCTACCGAATAAGTCATAAAGCTGTGGTGATCGCTTGTTGTCAGTTGTTAGTAATCCTTACACTATACATCCACTGTACTTGATCAAATGATCAAGAATGCTCCTGAAGTAGATCAATAGTTAACGTTAATTCTCTACTTCGCCCTTCGATGCTTTAGTTGTTTGGGATTCCTCATAATATCGGAGTGGTCACTACTGGGCTGACTATTCCTTCCCCTGTATGATCAGATGGTCTTGAATATTAGATAAATGACCAACGCTATTTCATGACTTCATCCTTTGGTGCTCTGGGTATTTCTGCTAGTAGGAGAATTTGGTTATCCCTGGAGGTTGTAGTCTCGGACTGATGTGGCATGATGACGTCACCTCTGATGATGTGGGCCCTTAGTGAGTGTGCCACGTGTCAACCTGATTTGTGATTTTTTCACTCCTTATGTGCCACATCGACCTTGACACTTGTCACTATTTGATTGAGCCACATGTCATCAATTGCTAACATTGTCATGTTGACTAGGATTTTGACATTTCATTTCATTGTAGCTTCGGGAGTTTTGGCACTTTTATACCATACTATGATCATTGTTGAAGTTTCAAATAGATCTATCACCATAGATATTTCCTTGTCTTGATAGACAACTTCTGTTAACTCTGGGGCTCTGGAGTTCGATATTTCTTGGTTTATTTGAGCTTCTTATCGATGGAATAGGTCAATGCCAGAGGTGACCACCTTCTTCCTTTTAGCGCGATCTGACGGTTTCAATATTTTCATTCAATATCAATGTTTAATGGTATTTCCATGCTCTTCCTCTAATCCGACGATCGACAAGAGTTCGTTACTTCAGGGATTTCATGGATTCTTCCTTGTCTCCAGTAATCACCGAAGTGGCAAAGTGGAAAAGTGTCGAATTTCTTTATCTGCTACTTGATCCAATGGTTGAGAGCTCTCTCGAAGATCCTTCCTGATCCAAAATTTTTCATTTAATTTCTCCCATCCTCTGGTTCCACCTCGATCTAACATTCCTGGATTACCCCGAACTAAGAATGAACGACTCATGTAAATCGATCCTTTACAAAATGATTTATTCACTCCCATAACTCTGGCTCCTGTGTTATTTCAAATGTGCCATCTATTCTGAGCTTATATTAGCGTTCTTTATCCATTATGTTCTATTGTAATCTCTTGCCATGGTTGACATCAATGACAACATTATACCACTATGTCCAACGTTCTCCCCCTTTGGCATTGATGGAAACCTTTTCTTTTAAATATTTTATTTCTGTTGCTTCTCAATTTCATCTCCCTTTGAAATAAATGATAGAAGGGACATTTCTTCGCTCGCCCTGTGGTGATGCTCCCCCTGTCCATGTGTCCCTTTTCATCTGATGCGACATTTGTGGTTTTAATGAGGTATGTGAATTACTCCCAATTTCTGTCGAAGATTTTCAAAGGTACTCCCGGGAAAAGGTTTTGTGAATATGTTTGCAATTTGTTCTTTGGTGTCCACATACACTACTTTAACCACTCTTTGAGTAACTCGATCTCTTAGAAATGGTATTTGATTGGGATGTGTTTGGTTTTAGAATGCATTACTAGATTTTTAGAGATACTTATGGCACTAGTGTTATCACAATTAATAGTAATGGGATCATCATATATTATTTGTAAATCTTCTAATGTTTTCTTCATCCAAAGAACTTGTGTGCGGAAGGATGCATCAACAATGTATTCTTCCTCTTCTATGGATAGTGATGCGGATGTTTGTTTCTTACTTAGCCATGCTACCAGACATTTTCCTCGAAAAAATGCTCCTCCACTAGTGCTTTTCTTGTCATCTATACTACCATCCCAATTTGCATCAGTGTATGCATTTAATGTAAATTCTTTATTTTTTGGATACCATAATCCAAATTCCGAGGTCCCTTTAATATATCTGAAAATTCTTTTTACTGCTTTTAGATGAGTTTCCCTAGGTGGATATTGAAATATTCCCACTAGTCCTACAACCTGCACAATGTCGGGTCTAGTTGCTATGGAATAGAGCAAATTTACCATCATTGATATATACACAGTTTGATCTTATTTTGGTGAGTCATCATCTAGGATTAGTTTACATCCAGTGACCATGGGAGTACTTATAGGTTTACTATCTTCCATTTGGAATTTCTTCAACATTTCCTTGATATATTTAGTTTGGGAAATAAATATTCCTTTTTCTGATTGATTGACTTGTAAACCTAAGAAGAAAGACAATTCTCCCATCAAAGACATTTCAAACTCTTATTGTATTTCAATTGCAATTTTTCTACTCATTATAGTAAGATTACTCCCAAATATGATACCGTCGACATATATTACCACAACAATCATATTTTGATCTTCAATTTTGATATATAAGTTGTTGTTAGTAATCCCTCTCTTATATCCTTGTGTTTTGTAAGTACTGATATAGCCTTCAAAACCATGCTCTTGGGGATTTCTTAACACCATACATAGCAACTTGCTTAAGACCATACCTAGTTTTCTTTAGCTGGCACACATAGTCTTAATTTTTTGTTCGCATGAATCCTTCTTGTTGTTCAACATAGACTTCTTCTTCTGGAGTTCCATTCAGAAATGATGACTTGACATCCATATGATAAATATTGAAATTTCTAAAACATGCAAATTCCAGGAACATTCTGATGACTTATAGTCTTTCTATTGGAGCATAAGACTCTTCAAAATCAATACCTTCTACTTGAGCATACCCTTGGCAAAATAATCTCGCTTTGTTCTTTATAATCTCCCCATTTTCATTTAGTTTGTTCTTGAAGATCCACTTAGTTCCTACCACATTCTTGTCCTTAGGTATTGGAACTAAATCCCAAGTCTATCTCCTTTCTATCTGATCAAGTTCTTCATTTATTGCCTTTGTATAGTCTTTAATTTTGTTGGCTTGTTTAAATGATTTAGGTTCTATCATAGACAACATTGCATGTTCTGAGTCAAATGTGAGTTTCCTTCTTGTTTCCACTCCTACATTTTTGTCTCCAATGATATGACTCTCAGGATGGTTCTTTTGAAATATTTTCGATGGAGCTTTTGGCAAGGGTATTTCTTCATTGTCTTCTTCATCAATATAGGGTTCATTTTCCTGTGTTTCTTTATCATCATCTTCTTGTTGAGATTCTTTATCATCATCTTCTTGCTGAGATATGTCTTGGGATATGATCTTCTTTAGTTTTAGATCATCTATGTTTACATTTGCGCTTTCCATTATCTTGAGTAGTCTAATATTATAACATCTGTATGCTTTCTTATTAGGTGAATAACCTAAAAATATGCCTTCATCAGATCTTGGATCAAATTTTCCTAAATTATCTTCATCATTCTTAATGTAACATTTACTTCCAAAAAATATAAAGTGTTTTACAGATGCTAGCCTACCAAGCCATAACTCATAAGGAGTTTTTCATGGTTGGGTCTCAATTGATCTCGATTAAGTATGTGGATTGTTGTGTAGATTGCATCTCTCCAAAATTTGTCTGGAAGACTGGTTTCATTTAACATGGTTCTTGCAGCTTCTTGGATTGTTCTATTTTTCCTTTCCACCACTATGTTCTATTGAGGAGTCCTGGGAGATTAAAAATGTCTTTTGATACCATGATTTTCAAAAAATTTAATGAACTCTTTAGAGTTGAATTCTCCTCCATTGTCTGATCTCAGACATTTAATTTTGAGATATGTTTCATTCTTTATAAGGACTTTGTATGTTTTAAACTTCTCAAAGGCTTCTGATTTTTCTTTTAGAAAGGATACCCATGTCATTATTGTGTAATCATCAATGATCAATGTTGGTCCTAAAGTCTGCACCTGACTGTTAAAGGGAAAATCTAGGCCACTTATCAGTTTAGAATGATTTCTTCTTTTAATTTTTGTTGGTTGGTTAGAGGGTTATCCTATCAAGACAAAAGCAAGGTTGGGATGGAAAAATGATATGGATGAGGGTCCTCCTTGGCTATTGGCACACTAATGACAGACCAATGAAATAATAGAAAACAAAGGGAAACAACAAACTACTCAATGAATAATCTACTACAAGAAGTTCGATACTTAAAATATCATTTCAAGACATTAAACATGTATAAAAAGCACAATTACTCCCAAAGGTTGCAATACAAACAAATCTTCACCAAATAATTAGTTGTTTGACAGGTTGCATATCAATAAAAATAAGTTATACAATAGATGAAAGGAAACGAAATGTACTTTTCACAAATCAAAAACTGTATTCAAGATAAGATAAAAATACATGGAGATTTGAACGAAACACTGCATTAGGAGTATGTTCACCAGGTAGAGAGTTTTAATTCATGCATAAAATAGGTCCAACTAGTCTGATGTATTGCTATTATTTCCCAAAATATCCAACCCTCAAAACATTCAAAGATCCCCTATTTAACAGAGTTGCAGAGGTTCTTATCCTTAGGGCACTGAGACCTAATTTTAGGTAACTGTTTGTAGAAAAAATTATTAACTTCACTAAGACACTAGATTTAATCAGCAAGAGTGGTTCTTATCACACACATAAGACCAATCTTGTATCTAATCTAAGAAAATACTAGAATTGATCAACTAAAAACTACTACTGTCTTTGAGACATAACTGATGCATGCGCTGGAGGAACTGCATTGGCAGAAAATAGGCCTTGGAGTGATAGAACGAAGCTCTGTGTTGAGTAGTGGCATGCCTGCGAACTTTTGGAGGCCAATGGAGACAACTGGTTTCATGAGCAGAGTCTGCTGAAGTGTTTTGGAACCAATCTACGTCGACCTGTGACTGAGACTTAACTCTCTGTCTGTGTCTAAGATTTTATAAGCTAAGTGCACTCTGTCTCAACTGTAACTGGCCCTTCTTCTCGATTTCTCTATGATGAGTTGGTCGTGATTATGAAGACGTGGAGGTGAGCGTCCAATAGGAAGATAGGATGTGTCGAGGTGATAGGTGATATGAGCGGATTTGTATTACGTGGAGGTGAGTGGAGGGAAAGTGTCAGGTGGTGAGAGGAGAGAGAGTAGTGAGTGGAATGAGTGGAGGTGACATGGAGGTGATGCGGTGACCTGATGTCATTTAAGTACGTGATTACAGAAGTTGTTGAGGGTGGTTTGGGTCCACACTGGTTTTGGGCCCGCAATCCCCCACAAGCTGCCACGTACCCTTCCAACAATACCATAGTTCCAATTGCGGGACCACTCTAGAAAATTAACGTCCGAGCAGTTTACGTCCCTGCAATGAAGCGTGGTCATCGATCTGATTGTAATCTACGATCTGGGTTATATTTACCTGTTGCAAGGATCAATGGTTCTTGTTTATTTGAGATCAACGGTCCATGATCACTTCAAGATTTTTCAATGCATAGTTCTTACCATCCTGCAGAGTGCCACATTTTCGAACTAAGGGATCTGCCTCCACATGGCCTCTGGATATGGACGGTCCAGATTCACTTCGGAAGTTCTGGATTCGGGATTTTTTGTCTCCTTGCTTGTCCAATATTCCGAAGAGAAGTATATCCGAAGTGGGAGATCTACCGCTGTGTCTCATCATTGATGGATGGTCCAGAGTTTCTTCGAGAGTTCGGGATTCGGGAGTTTTGAATGTTGTGCTTGGAAATGTCCCGGAGAAAAATTGCCGAAGTGAATGATCTGCCTCCATGTGTCCTTGCTGACGTATGATCCATATTCACTTCAGGAGTTCAGGCTTTGGGAGTTTCAAATGTTGTGTTTGGAAATATCTCGGAGATGCTAAGTCTCTCAAGTGAGTGATCTGCCTCGACCTGTTATGAGCTCAATCAATGGAAAACGTGATGACAAGCATTTTGAACCCAATACAATATATATTTTATCCTTCAAGAAACAATAGAAACAAAAATGCACAAAGACTCAATCAAGAAAGAAACGAATATGGACCAAGTCACTCAGTAATGGGAAACTGGCTTAACCGACTAGAAGAGGAAAAATTGATGAAGGCATAAGAAAAAAGAGAGGAGAGGCAAGGGTGCAGACCTAGGTTACAAAAATCAACATAAAATAATTTTCTCCATAAAATATTTTAGTTCTGGTAGGTCCACATAGATTCGTGTCAACACGTTCCAAGGTTTTTTTTGTTGAATGCTCTTTTGTTTTTAAACTAGCTCTTGTTTTCTTCCCTATTTGACAATATTTACAAATAGAGTCTGAAGGCTTAATAACTTTTGGCATATCCCTTACTGCCTCCTTATTATTGACTTTGATTAAGTTGTCAAAGATTACATGTCCTAATATTTTATTCCATAGCCAACTTTGATCTTCTTAACTTAAACACCATTTTTCTTCTTCATCCATATCAAGGATGTACACATTGCTAGATGTTCTTGGTGCAACTGCTACTAGATTTCTGACATCTTTTCTTCTGATCTCACATTTCTGAGAATAAAAGGTAAGTATGTGACTCTGATCACATGTCTGACTTACACTTAGGATATTAGGCTTGACATTTTCTAGCAGAAGTACATTTTCTTCTTTGGTTTTGTTATTCCCTAGGTTGATAGTGCCTTTTCCCAGTATCTTGGTTGTCACATTATCTCCAAAGGTGACTTTTCATTTTTCTTTCTTATTTAACTTGAGAAATTTTCTTTGATCTCCAATCAAGTGTTTAGAACAACCACTATCTATATACCACTGACATCCTTGGTTTTTTGCATATAGGACAACTTTACACTCTATTTTCTTTAATTGCTTTTCCTTCCATACCTTTTGATTGTTGGGAATATTTATCTTTTTGTCATACTTTGACAATCTACATTCACTTGCTTCATGACCATAGTTGTTTCATTTGTAACATTCAATATTTTAGTCTTGTAAGGGAGAGAAGGATTTATAATTTCTTCTTTCTACATTATTCTTATTGTTTTCGTATCTTTGGACATTTCTTGGATTGTGTTTTCTATAAGTTTTACAATGTATTATTTTATGTCCAAAATTATTGCAGGAATAAAAATATCCAAGGAAGATATATTGATTTCTGTTAGAGGGATTCCTTCTAATGATTCTATTCTTCTTGTCATAATTTTCTTTAGTAGAGAGTGAAAATTTCTGTTCATTTCAGATAATTTTCAATGGTATTATCCTTGTCTTATTTTCTTCTCTTCTTATGGAGTTTTTAAGAGAATATACATAGTTGATTGGTTGTTTGTCATTATTTTGTTATGTATAGGGATCATATCCCAATGTTGTATTATCAGTTGATGATATCTGAATGCTAAGAATGTTTTTCAGGATTTTTGAGTTGTTTTCAAACTTAGACTAAATGACTCCTTTTTCTAGTTTCCCTTTTAGTTGAATTATTTCATCCTCTAATATCTTACATGTTTTTTGTTTTTCATTGAGTTCTTAATTCAAGATTTCTTCTTTTCTTTTGGTTTCTTGGAGTTGGGTATTTAAATCAATAATCAATTGTTCTGAATCACTAATGATTTTGGAAACCTCTTTTTCTCTTGATTTTATAGTTTCTTCAAACTCTAGAAGTTGTTCCCTTAGTAACTTGTTTTGTTTTTTAGATTTTCTTGGTTCTTCAATCGCATGGATAAATTCTTCCTCAAGGTTCACTTCTTCTTCATCTTCCGAATTATTATCATCTTAAGTTTTCATTCCCATAAATAGAATCTTTGGCTCCTCTTCTTCACTTTCTTCAGATGAGCTATTGTCTTCTTGGGTAAATAAAGTTTTCTTCTTATTGTAGAACATCCTTTTATCTTTGGTTTTGTTCTTCCTCTTATCTTTGAAAGTTCTTTCATCATCACTTTCCTCCTTATGATAGGGATATTTATTGGCAAAGTGTCCAATTTTTCCACAGTTGAAACATATTAGAGGAAAATTTCCTTTGTATTTCCTAGTCCCTCTCTTGAGTTTCTTCATGAAGTTGGCAACTTCTTCATCAAATTTATCTGATAACTCTTCATTGGTATTTTGCTCCTAATTGTTTTTTGCTTTAGATGCCTTAAAGGTTGTTTCTCCTTTATATGTTTTTTCCTTCCCTGTCCTCATCTCATATGCAGTAAGAATTCCATGGAGCTCATCTACAGTGAGTTTTTCAAGTTTGGTATATCTTCAATTGTGGAAATCTTGGCATCATACCTCATAGGTAAGGACCTTAAGATATTTTGTACAATAGGTTTGTCTGAGAGTTCTTCTCCTGCTTCTCTGATTGAATTAACTACCTCATCTACTCTATGAAGGCATTGAACAATGTTCTCTTCTTCTTTCATCTTTAAATTTTCAAACTGAGCTCTATAGGTTTGTAGTATGGCTTCCTTGACTTTTCTATCTCCTTCATATATAACCTCCAGTTTGTCCCAGATATCCTTAGCTGACTTACAATGCATTACCTTCACAAATATAGGATTTGTTAATCCTCCTAGAATGGAATTGACTTCTCTTGAGTTGTCATTGCAAATCTTCTTTCCTGTAGTATCTGTGGGTGGAGTAGTTGGTCCAGTGTAACCATCTTTAACAGATTTCCAAACATCAAAACTAAGAGCCAACATGTAGATTTTCAGTCTTATTTTCCAAAGAGCATAATCATCTCCTTTAAACAATGGTGCTTTGTTGGAAGACATTCCCTCTAGATGATCCATTTCTTTTAGGATCTACCTTCTAGTGATTAGACTGTGCTGAAGGAATTGACTCTGATACCAATTGTTGGAAATACTG
>SNQJ01S0061105.1:0-24276 GCA_010110895.2 Picea sitchensis | reverse complement strand
TCACCATCGTCAACATCCGGTGGATCTTCAATCATGGATACACTCTTTATATGTTGTCTATCTTTCACCTTTCCCTTAAGAACATCATTGGCTCGTTGCCTACAATTCCAAGATGTATGACCCAACTTCTTGCAATAACAACAATCTATTTGCTAATTTATTGTGATTGTTTCTTGCATAGAATGCAAGTTTTGATTGGTTATCACCTTCAATGGTTCTCTTTTCTTCTTCTAGCAATTTCGTAATCATTTCATCCAGACTTTGTGAAGGTAGCTGACTCAGGGTAAAGATAGTACTACTGTATTTAGGTGGTAAACTGTTAAGTAGAATAGCCTTGACATCCTCCTCATCAACTACTGCCTTGACTTCTGCAAGCTGTCTGATAATATATATTAGATTGTTGACGTGACTTGACATGGTGGCTTCAACTGACATCTTAAAGCTGAATAACTGTAATTTCAAGGAAAATTTCAGATTCACTGCTTGTGCCCCAAATAACTTTTTGAGGTTCTCCCAGATCTCCTTGGATGATTTGTCCAGATCTACGTGATGTAGTTCTGAATTTAAGAAGGCAAGGCCAATAATGGATTTTTCCTTATCATCTCTGCTCTTTCATTCTATCAACTTGTTCATATTTGCAGGTGTTGCCTCGGTTCCTTGGATAATTCCCCAAAGTTTTTTATTAATTAATTTCATCTAGATCTTCACTTTCCACATATGGAAATTGAAACCAGAGTACTTCTCTAACAACATCTCCATGAGTGATTAGATCTAATCTTTTTCACTGCTAAAAAATAATTATCGACATATGCAAAAAAAGGTTACACAAACCAGAGTTGTAGCAAATTTGAGAGAGTTTGGCTATAGAATTGCACTAAAACCCATGTTGCCTCTGTTGAGAAAATTAAAAATGATCCTACATTAAATTGTGGTTAAAAAAACAAAACATAGATATGAGTGAACTCGCTCCTAAACACCCTTGAGTTGTGGCACTTCATGGCTCTCAAAACTATTGAAGTCACAAGAGTGGAAACCTTGTTTTTCAAAGGCCCGAGACTCTTGATAGAACTTCCTTCTTTGATACCATATTACAAAATGAGCTAGATCACTAAATGAGGAAACCCTAGATAGGGTTGAGCCACATAACGAAGCTCAAAGAAAGATACTCACAATAAAACCATATGATATTATCAATGAATAACTGGTGCACTTATTATAAAGGAGTTTACCTCCTTATATATCATTGTTCATTAAGCAAATCATTTCCACTTATGAATGTGGGATATATTGCTTTACAGAAAAAATGAACATTAACATATTCTAAAGTCATAAAGTGACTTTATTACATAGTAAGCCTTATATCTCTAATATCCCCTCCATAAAGCGTAAAATGCTGAAACAAACTAAAATCAAATACATATACTGAATGTAAAACACATAAGCTGAACACTAATCATTAGTAACATCCTTTAGAAGCTTCTTCTTTGAATATAGTTCCTGGACTAGTTTGAGCTCCATTAAGTTGCCTCATAACTATCATAATTGTGTAGCTGCTGAGTTGAATTCTCGAGTTCCCAGATTCCACCTTCCCAAACTCTCGAATCATGAATCTCCTGAAGTCAATTATTGGAAAACAATCTAGATGCATGTCGTGTAACCTCATTATTAGACTACAATCCACATGCATGTCTCTCCAATTAATGAGGGATCTTTCCCTAGATCCACAACTTCTGAACTAATTGGGCAACAATCCATTTTGATTTGTTAATTGATCCCTTCCCGTCTTCAAAGCGTGGGATTCCTAAAATGTATAAATTCCTTTTTCTTCAATAGTTTCTTCACCATCGTCAACATCCATTGGAACTTCAATCATGGATACACTCTCTATTTGTTGTTTATCTTTGACCTTTCCCTTAAGAATGTCATTGGCTCGTTGTCTACAATACCAAGATGTATGACCCAACTTCTTGCAATAACAACATTCTATTTCCTCTTTGTCTTTTGTTGATTTATTGCAGTTGCTTCTTGCATAGAATGCAAGTTCCGATTGGTTATCACCTTCACTGGTTCTCTTTTCTTCTGCTAGCAATGTTGTAATAATTTCATTTAGACTTTGTGAAGGTAGCAGACTTCAGGTAAACATAACACTACTGTGTTTAGGTGGTAAATTGTTAAGGAGAGTAACATTGACATCCTTCTCATCAACTACTACCTTGAATTCTGCAAGATGTCTGATAATATATATTAGATTTTTGACATGAATTAACATGGTGGCTTCAACTGGCATCTTAAAGCTGAATAACTGTAATTTCAGGGAAAATTTCGCATTCACTACTTGTTCCCCAAACAACTTGTTGAGATTCTCCCAGGTCTCCTTGGATGATTTATCTAGATCTACGTGATATAGTTCTGGATATGAGAAGGCAAGGCCAATAATGGATTTTTCCTTATCATCTCTGCTCTCTCATTCTATCAACTTCTTCAGATTTGCAGGTTTTGCCTCGGTTCCTTGGATAATTCCCCAAAGGCTTTTATTAATTAATCACATCTAGATCTTCACTTTCCATGCATGGAAATTAAAACCTGAGTACTTGTCTAACAACATCTCCATGACTGATCAACGCTGATATTTTTCACTGCTAAAATATAATTATTGATGGATGCAAAAAAATGTTACGCAAACCAGAGTTGTAGATACTACAAATTTGAGAGAGATCAACTATAGAACTGCAATAAAATTCTTGTTGCATCTGTTGAGAAAATTAAAAAGGATCCTGCATTAAATTGCGGATAAAAAAAAACAAAACTTAGATCTGAGTGAACTCACTGCTAAGCACCCTTGAGTCATGGCACTTCATGGCTCTCAGATTATTGAAGTCACAAGAGTGGAAACCTTGTTTTTCAAAGGCCTGAGACTCTTGATACAAATTCTTGCTCTGATCCCATATTACAAAATGAGCTAGAGCACTAAATGAGAAAACCTTGATACGGTTGAGTCACATAACTAAGCTCAAAGGAAGGTACTCACAATAACACCATATGCTATTATCAATGAATAACTGATGCACTTATTACAAAGGAGTTTACCTCCTTATATATCATTGTTCATTAAGCAAATCATTTCCACTTATGAATGTGGAATAAATTGCTTTACACAAAAAATTAACATTAACATATTCTAAAGTCATAAAGTGACTTTATTACATAATAAGTCTTATGTCTCTAATTGTTTCATTGCATAACATATTCAATCTCTACCATTTATTGCCTTTAAACAATTATGGGGGGTAACAATTGTTGAAGACCCCCCAAATTGCACATGTTCTATTGCCTAACATATGATTTCCTTGCTAGGTGAAAATCTACCAACGAGCATTGTAGGACGAAGTTCCACCCTCTGACATGGATCTCATTCTTATGGTCTGTGAAAATTTGACCTGACAATAAGGCACTACCATACATGTTGGAATTTTGATCTATACAACTCAAGTATAAAAACTTCACAACTTTAGAACATGTTTGATAATATGATCATTTCCTCAATTATTAGTAAACTAAAAACATTATGACACCAACTAATGTTTTAATTTACATGTGATAGAGTTCATTAATGCAAAACACAAACACAAGACTAGCGAGAAGAAGATTCCATTACAAGAAATCATAATAAGTTCATGATCACTGAAAAATGTTATAAACACAAATATTTACATAAGGGGTGTTAGAGACTTGAACAATAATAACTATAGATTTTGCACCATGTGATATATTAAATGTTGCAAACGAGAAAATGAAATTTTGTTTAAATTTGAACCCTCATAAAGTGTGGGCCTATTTTAATAAATGAATTCACTTAAGTTGACCGCACATGCCATAATAAACGGTGCTCTATTAACCACAATAGAGCCACATCTGAGGGACCATAGTGACTAATAAATTTTATATCACCGACATCCCCCTTTAAAGGTTAGAGGAGGCACAAGAGAAAGACCATCATTACACTTTAAGAAGTAATCACTAGATGATAATCATCACTTGAAAAAGATCCATATAGAGGAATTAGCATTACACATCAAGCACTCTCACCTTTCTTCCAATTTTTTCAAATCTAACATCCCATGAAGCTCCATCCCCAATTTGACTTCCTCTTTCACTCATGAAAAGAGAAATGTTATAGCAAAGAAAAACCTCCTCTTGAAAACCTCCACTCGAGTTCTCTTGGTTCACCAAGAAAAAGTAGAAACTAACAAAACCTTCTCTTGCACTGAAAAAAAGGGTTCTCACTGACCAATGCACTTGAAAGAAGTCCTCTTTTGTAATTATGCTTATGCATCAACAAATGCTAGAACCAATTCATGGATTAGGAAATAGATAGTCTCCACCAAATCACCCTGAAAGGGATTTGTCATCATAAACATATGGAGTCATCAATGGGGAGTCAATCCAGTAGTCAATTCTATAAGTTGAATAAAACAATCATGGATTCACCAAAAAAACACCTCAATGATAGGTAACATATACAATAACAAAGATCTCAAAGTCTATCAGATCTCACTATTATGCCACAATATTCAAAGATCACAATTGATTATGAATTCTTAAAAGGTGAAGCAACCAATTTCCATGCATTATGATCCATCCAACTAAGATAAACTTGAAATGGTGTCATACCAATAGGACTAGAATGTCTCATTGATCTAAACATTATGCTATTTTTCAATTTTCAACACATAAAAAATGTTGTTGTTGTTATTATTATTATTTATAATGGAAGTTCTTCCATAAATATGCTTGATTGGGTGCACCATATAACATAGACTTCCTTGAGCTTAAATGCTATGTTTGAGAGATATATATTCTAGCAAATTCACCTAGGATTTGAACCTGACCTCGTCACTTTTTTACATGCCATTTAGGTGGGGCTAAACCATAGCCATTGCAATCCTAGTGGATCACTAAAAATTCCATCAACCTCATCAATGAATCAATGACCTATTGGCAATGATTAAAACCACAATATTCACATGGATGTAAATTCCAACATCTACTTCAATCACGACCATTGCTTCAACAATGATTACATGAATTATACATTTTTGTCGGTGCCTCTATTTATTTTGGAATATTTTACTTCATTTGTTACTAATTATTTGCTCAACATGGACACGTCTTTGTTCAACATCAACACTTAGTCATTCCACTGGTATAGAGCTTCCACTTTCCTAAGGTTTTCCTTCTTGTTACTTTCCCTTGTCATTACTTGCATTGTAACTAGGACCTATATACAGTGCCCTCATTTCTACCTTGACTAAAGTATATATACCTTGCTCATTATTTCCAATCCCCTTGTTGTGCCAGCACAACACCCTCCCTAATTTATTCTTTTACCTCTTCTCTACGAGAAGAAATCCCCCNCAATGGAAAATACCAAGTATCTCTTCTCACTTTCCATACTTTACCATTTGCAACATTTTCTTCAAATCACTTTGACCTATCGATACACAATATCAACGAGTTCCCTTCTTCTTCGCCACTACATAGTGTGTCGATGAACGTCCTTCTTCCATCGCCAATACAACCAATATCAGTGGGTTAGTGATTTACCCACCAATACACCAACGATTGATCTTTTGTCATTCGCTGATACATGGTGTATCGACAAGGTTCTCCTCATCTTCACTGATACACAGTGTATCAATGAAGTTCATCTTTCTTCCGCCAATAAATCATGTATCGACAATCATCCTTTCTTTCCCTTTGATGCACAATGTTTGTTGTTGAGTTTCCCTCTTCCACTATCGATGTGCCAACAAAAATATGTCGGCCCCTCATCGACGATGAGCGTATCGACAATGATCTTCTTTCTCTTCCTGACACAGAGCTTGTTAGCAAGACACACTTTCATCTTGAGGCCTCTCCTATTCTCCTTTATCTCAGATCCTTCTCGTTATGCCCGCCAGTCAGGTTCCTATCATTTCCAATGATTAATCTTTCCATGCATGACTAGATAACTGATGATTGCTTTCCTACCTCGCTTAATCTACATTATGTTGCAATCATAATTAAGTCTGTCTGTGTCACCAACAACTTTCATTGTGCATACCATACCAGCTTGTGTACGTTGTGTTTCTTTATTTTATGACTAACCATGATCATGAAAGTGTTTTCTATCGTCAGGTGGGTCAACTGCAACATCAATAAGACTAATGCTAGCTATGAATTGCATATTAGAAGAAAATTGATCCTCCTTGCTGCTAAACAATGTTAAGCACTTTAAACGTCAGTTGGCTGTTTTCACAGACTTATATTTTTGAGCCACTGACAGATGACATCATATCCTATAGATGAGTCAAGGGCCTATACAACACATATAACACAGGAACCGACATAAATGAATTTGGGAAAAGTAGTAGCAAGAAGGAGACCCGAACTTTCATTAAAAAACACCTTTGCTCACAATTATTGGGCATTCATAAAAGTGTGTTTTTCATCCCCGAAGTAGACCAAATGTTTGATTTATGCAATTACGATTCCAACATAACTGACAAAATCAAAATTCGAGGCCCAAAAGTGTCAAAACGATCCTGAGGGATTTCTCGCACAAGCCAGCCTCGCCAGCCGTGACAACGATGAAATATTTGAATGGCATGGTAAGTTATCTCACACAAAGCATCTCCTCGTGCTCTTCATGTCGCAAAGAATGGTACTCCAATCGGATGTCATATGAGTAAGTTATGAGCCTTTGAAATCTCTCTCAATAAGGTAATTGGTCAGTGCCCTTCGTTTTGCATCCGTGCACAAAATTAATTTTGGTTTAACACAAATTATTATGAAAAAAGGTTTACATATTTTAAATTTTAATAATTTTAATTAAATTATAATTATTTGAATTTAAAGTTTGTTTAACAAATAGCGAGATGGATATAAAAGGGGATGGTTTTAGTTTTAATTAATCCTTGGAGTGTTAAATGGAGGGGAGGGCCCATAGCCCATGCACCCCCCTCCACGTTATCCCTATGGAAACTTTGATCCCTTTTTGAATTGCATGTGCCCCCTAAAACCCATGTAGAATATGTTAACTTAAACATAAATACATACTAGAGGTTATGAGAGCATGAAGGTAGGTACTACCGGGACCATTGAGAGCTTGAAGGCCGATACATACCGGGACCAATGAAAGCATGAAGGTTGGTACATATTGCGACCAATGAGAGCATGAAGGCTGGTACATACAGGGACCAATGGGAACATGAAGGTCGGTACATAGGTAGGTTCGAACATTTGATAAGTTATGCACACATTGATTGGTGAGGTGGAGGAGGGGAGTGGGGCATGGCCCACGACTCCCCCCCACATTATTGGTTCGTCGAGTGTGGTGGGGAGGGGGTGTGACATGCCACCTCCTTGCCCCTTTACATATTTTAAAATATCTCTAAAATGATGCCTACGTTTCCCCCTTATACCTATGTTAAATTCTTTGAAACCATGTCATATGATTTAAGTGGGTGAGGTGGAATGAAAGGGTGGGGACCACACCCTTTTTTTTTAAATAATTTTTTAACTTTTAACTATTTTAAAATCAAAATTTTCACCCCCCTCCAAAGCTGAAACCAAATTAGATTCCACCACTTGAAACTATACCCTCACACAATAGCTCGATTGGTTTCATATCTTAGGCCGTAACCAATTCTACCTTGTAAGTATCTCAATACGTGTTTTGCAGCTATCTAGTGTGTTTGTTTTGGTTGGCTCATAAATTGGCTAAGCACATTTACTTCATAGAAAATGTCTGGTCCGGTGTTAACCAAATACATCAAAGATCCAATAAGTTGTTGGTATAAATGTGGATCTATGTCACCTGAATCAGTGTCATTCATCTTCTTTAAGTCCATCACCATTGGAGTAGGCATGGATTTACAATCTGTCATTTTGAATCTTTTCAGTATCTCCAAAGTATATTTTCCTTGACGTAGGAAAATCTCATCTGATCTCTGCCATACTTTGAGTCCCAAGAAATAATGCAATTGGCCCAAATCCTTCATTTCAAATTTGGCAGTTAATGCCTGCTTGCATTCAACAATGAGTCTCTCTGAACCGATGATGAAAAGATCATCCACATATAGAACTAGAAGCAAACACTCATTGCCATTAATGTGATAATATAGGTTTGGGTCGGTTGTGCTTTTGTTGAAACCCAAACTCATCAGGAAACCATCCATTTTCTCATACCAAAAACATGGTGCTTGTTTTAGACCGTATAGGGATTTCTTCAATCTGCATACATGAGATTTTTCGTTGTGTATAACAAAACCTTCTAACTGTTCAATATATACTTCTTCCTAAATTTCACCATTGAGAAAAACAGTCTTTACATCCATCTGATGTAGCTTCCAACCCATGGAAGCAGCTAGTGCAATGATAGATCGAATGGACGTATATCTGGCTACTGGTGCAAATGTCTTGTCATAGTCGATTCCCTCTATTTGTGAGAACCCTCTAGCCACAAATCTTGCTTTATATTTTTCAATGCTTCCATCAACAACATGTTTGATTTTGTAAATCCATTTGGAAGTCACTACAAGCTTTCCCTCTGGTCTTGGGACAACATCCCATACATCATTCTTTAGTATAGATTGGTATTCTTCAGTCATGGCATCTTTCCATACTTTCTCACCTGAGGCTTCTCCATGACAAGTTGGCTCTGAATCAATAATGCGAGTCAAGGTTGAAAGGTAGCTTGAGAATCTCTTAGGCCTCTTGCTTTCTCTGGTTTCTCCTTGTGGGGATTTATGCCCTTCTGCTTCTTCTAAAGTTTGTCGAGCCCAAGCAGGTATTTTATGTTCAACTGTGATGTCTCTGGGTATATTACTTGGGGTAACCGAATATCCTGGAGTAACTGGGTCAAATGGCATTGTTGGCTCATCTGGAACAATATTTGTCTCCCTCTGAACTGCTGAATGAGGATGAGGTATTGTTTCACCATCTATTTCCATCTGATCTTATCTGGATTTCTGGAAGGTTACTTCTTCTTCAAAAGTAACATCTCTTCTTACTTCAATTTGTCTCTGACCTGGGATGTAGATTCGATATGATTTTGATGATTCAGTGTATCCTACAAATGTACCCTTTCTTCATGAAGGTTCTAGTTTGGATCTCTTTTCTTTGGGTACATGAAGGTAAACTGGACATCCAAATATTCTAAAGTGTCCGATCTCAGGCTTCACTTTGGTGAATGCTTCTTCTGGAGTAATGTTCTTCAGGCTCTGATGAGGACTACGGTTTTGAACATATACTGTTGTCATACTTGCTTTTGGCCATAGAGTCATGGGTAGACTTTGATCATGTATCATTGCCTTAGTTTCCTCAATGATAGTTATGTTCTCCTTTCAACAACCTCATTTTGTTGAGGATTGTATGGAACTGTGAGCTCCCTCTTGATCCCTACTTCAATACAAAAATTGATGAATTCTTTTGAGGTGTATTCTCCTCCATTGTCTAATCTCAATACTTTGATTTTTCTTCTGGTCAAGTTTTCAACCTGAGCTTTGAATTCTTGGAACTTGACAAGGACTCCATCCTTGTTCTTCAGGAAGTAAATACAAGTTTTCCTAGAGTGATCATCTATGAAGAGTAAATAGTACAAGTACCCATTTAAGGATGCAACAATCATTGGCCCACATACATATGAATGTATCAAGTCCAATATTTCCTTGGATCTGTTGTCACTGCTAGGAAAGGATCCTTTAACATTTTTTCCAAGGGCACAACCTTTGCAAACACCTTCATGCTGGATATGGATCTCTGGTAGACCTGTTACCATTTTCCTTAGAGTTGGAAGAGCTCTATAATGAATGTGAGCAAGTCTTCTATGCCATAACTCACTCAAGATGATAGTGTCATGTGATAAGGCTTGAATTGGTTTGATGGTCAATTTGTACAAGTTGTTTTCTCTAAAACCAATTACTTTGGAAGAGCTGATATGAGAGTCTTTGTGCCATGTAAGGAATCTTCCTTCTGAGAAGGTAACTTTGTAACCTTTGTCTTCAAGGGTCGAAATAGAGACAAGATTTCTCTTCATTCCGAGTACATATAGAACTTCTTCAATTTAAGCTGCATTTCTGAATCTAGTTGGAAGGTAGAAGTTCCAACCCCTCTCACATTATATCTAGCATCATCTCCAAGGACAACATGTAGATGTGTCTCTTTCTCAACGAAGTGTGATAGATGATTTCTAATACTGGTCATGTGCCCGGAGGCATCACTGTCAATTAGACAGGTATTGTCATTGATAGGAACAATACCTGAGAGTGTTGAGATGTTGATGTCGTCATTGCTTTGGATTTTTTTACTGAGCTTGTTTCCCATCATGAATTTGCTCATCTTCACAAACCCTTGTCAACTAGGCTAGAAAACTTAATGGCTAGGCTAGGCTAGCACTTTTAGGTTTTGTTGGGCTTATGACTGCCAACAATAAGCCTTTAAATAAATATGATAGCCTTGGTAAGTTGAGGATATTCTTCAAGAAATTCTCAGAAATACAATTCAGAATTTTCTGCAGAAATTTGACGAAACCCTAGAAACCCTTAGGGTCAAATTTTGAAAATGCCCAGAATTTAAATATGAGACATGCTGGAGGTACGCTGAAGGATGTCGTACCCTTCTATGTATTTTTCAGCCCAAGCATCCAAGTTTTGAGTGGTGAAATCTCTCAGAAAAGGAGGTCGTACAGATTTTTCTGGAAACCCTAGGAGGGTCGTACGGTTTCTACAAATGAGAGAGAGAAGGAGCTGGAAAATGCTTGTGCAATGGGATCTTCAGGACCTATGCTCTGATACCATGTTGATTTTTCAATAATCTAGGTTAAGCATGTAGTTCATTTCAATTTCATCATGTCTTAACCATAAACAAGAATGTTGCAGCAATCAAGATCACAAGAAGAAACACCATGCACAAGAACACAAGAAGTATCCCGGGAAACCCTTCTCAACAAGGGAAGAAAACTCATCCAAATCCTTTTCTATATTCTTCAAGAGAAATAAATTTTACCACCAAGAATGACTTAGCACACAAGAGGGTGCTTAAGCCCTAAAAGACTAGCACCCAAGAGAGGTGCGCACCTTTTCCCAAGTAGAAGTGTTTGCTAAAATGTTCAAATTCACAAGAAATATATGATTCCACAATGGAGAATCATCCCTTACTTATATTAGACTTGTCCGATCAACAAATGCATCTATTGGCTCAACAAGCCCAACCTCTCTAAGTCACTATATAATTAATTATTATTATTATAATAATTAATATTAATATTAATATTAATTATCTTTTACATTTATTATTAANAAGGTGGGGCTGACCTGTACCCTTTACATAACATTTAGGGTTATAGGTAGGTCTGACTCTTGAACAATATATACCAAAGGATCTGATACACCCACTAGTGCTCATCCACTAGGGGCACATCCATAGCGATGTTATAGCTCTGATTCACTGCATTACACAGAAGAACCAGGTCTTCACACGTTCACCTATTCTCGTCCATAGGCACGTCCACTCTACAGATCTTCTTTCCCAATGCCATCGACAAGAGAATCATCTGGAGTCTTCTCGTCAACCCTGCTGCTCAGAGGAGGCTATCACATGATCTTCATTTCTATTCACATGACGATGTGCCCAACACTTTTGGGATTTAACACGTTCACCTTGTGCTCAGTCACAGACACGTCCTAACTCAACAGGTCCATTTTCCACCGGATAATCATCTGGAGTTCTTCTCACTCTCTGAATGGAGGTCATCTCTATGTTCCTAAATTTGTCTCAGGAAGGAACCGCGTACCCTTCTTAGGGGCTTTCTCTCAGGTTTGTAAGCTGAGAGAAAGACTTCACATAACTGCAATGATCCACACCTCATAGGTTTGTAAGCTGGAGAATGTCTCACATAACTACATTCATCAACACTTATTACAAGCAAGAGTGACTCCGTATTTGCAAACTTTTTATTCTGTTGTACTTTTGTTGTGAGTTTCCGTCACAACGTTTTATATAATATCAAATCCACCAGTTTTAGTTAAAATAAAATAAAATAATGGTTTCCTGGCATGAAATTATTCCTTAGAGTTCCATCTAATCTTGTGGTAGTCACACCAATTTCTAGTGTTATTTGCAGAAGGATTTCACTAGTTAATCTATGGTAGGGTATCTTTTCCATCCCTTTTGTTATGAAATTTATGGCCATGTTTACCCTTATTTAGTCATGGTAAATTCCCTAAAAAAACTCTTTCTTATTCTTGTGCCAATTTTTTTTCTCAAACTTGACTACATAATGGTAAGCCTCTCCCAACGATGAGATGTACAAGAACTCCATTTGTATTTGGATGTAATTGTGTAGGTTGATACACTGTTTGAGAACTCTATTCCACTTAGAGTCCTTGATATCCAATTTTGTAGATAGGCTATGAAATACATTAATGTACTCCTACATATATCGACCTTGTTTATGGGGCAAAGTTATCCATATGGTGCATTGGTCATCTGGGGCCTAAAAAAAACCATTCTTAGCTTTTAAGGTATCATTTTATCATTGCATATCTCAATTTCATATTTCATGCTACTTTCATACTAACAATTTCTTTATTCAAAATATCAATTTGGGATTGGTAGTTTTTGTTTGCTCATTTATCCTAGCCATTGTTCTCATACTATTTAGACATATTTGAAAATTGAGATTGCATTCCAAGGAAGAAGTTTTGTAGAAACCAATGCCACTAGACTTTACTCGAAAAAATATGGAAAATCACAAAAGTAATCACTCAATTTCAATACATGGAGAGATATATAATTATCTATAGTTAAGAGTCATTACTTACTCTGTTGTCGACATTAATTGATTTTCCTTGTAATAAGTACACCCAAAATGATTTTTTTTTCAAAAACTCAATGGGAAAACTACAACTGTTTGAAAAACTAACCTATTATTTTTTTTTAAGAGGAGTTTGCATGCCTAAGATATGCCATAAACAAAATAATGTGTGCTATTGTTATAAAACCACAAAAAACATAAGCATAAAAAACGCATTAGCCCCATACACACAACTATGATCACTTATATTGAATAAGCACAAAGAATAAAATAATTTTTCAAAATAAATATTATCACGTCTAAAATGATGCTCTCCATAATGAGCATCATAAGATCTATATGTCTATGCAAAATTCATGTTTAGAGTTTAATAAATTATTGTGTCTATAGCTTATTATAATTTCAGAAATATGTCACAACAAACAAGCGGCGACTCACATCTTAATGTTGAGGGAGATAATGTTGAAGACCAAATTGAACATCATGAAATCGAGTAATATGTGAACCTGGAAATTCATGTTTAAAATTCAATAAGTTATTATGTTTATAGTTGATTGTAACTTTTTATGTTTTAAAATTCAATAAATTATTATGAATATGGTTGATTTTTTAAAGTTTTAGAATTTAGTAATTTTTTTTTTATATTTTGATTATAAGTTTTTTAATCTAAATATATGTTTATAGTTGATTTTAAGTTTTTAAGATTTTATATTTAAAATTTACTAAATGCGATATGATTTTTTATGTTTATAATTCAATAAATTTGATGTGTTTTTTAATTTTAGTTTATAAGTGTACCATCTAACATTCTAGAATTAGTTGGTGGTTGCAATGGTATCAATATTAATGATGGCATCTTAAATAAAATCAACATCAACAAATTCAGGACAAAAAAACCCAACCATGTTGTATGATATAAATTTGATGTGTTTTTAAATTTTAGTTTATAAGTGTACCATCTAACATTTTAGAATTAGTTGGTGGTTGCAATGGTATCAATATTAATGATGGCATCTTAAATAAAATCAACATCAACAAATTCAGGACAAAAAAACCCAACCATGTTGTATGATATCAGGTTCAAAGGATTTTTTTAAACTTATTTAAAAAATGAATCTATGGTAACACAAGCTCAAATTTTGAAAGGTTTGATAAAGTCCAAGAAATTAAAAGGAAATTGTTTCATTATTGGTATTAAAAAGATGACAAAAGAGATAAAGGAGAAACATATAAAGTATTTAAAAACTTAGTTGGTGAAAAAAACTTTTAGAAGATCATGATCAAATGATGCTAGAGCTACACATAGAGCAATACAAAAAACTATTCTTTCATAAGTGACTACATTGAAATAAATATTTATTGGCATGCATGGAAAAATTATTGGGAACCACACCAAAGACATTGTACAAGCATAACGATTTTTTAATGCAATTAGATGCAAATGAAATTGCTTGCTAGGTGATTATTTGTAGGAAATTCTACAAAGATAAACTTCGAGAAGGTTTTAAAGCTATGATGCATGAGTATTGGGTGGAAATTTCCCATGTTTCACTGAATGTACGGGATGTGGTGTGACAAAAAATATCACAAGGTCAATATGAAACCCTTGTAGAACATTTATTGGAGATTATTCAAATAGATCTATTTAGTAAATTCAAAGAGAGTCACCCTAATATTGATATCCCAATCAACACATTTGTGAAAACTTAAAAACAATGGTATGTTAGGACTATCACTATCAACAACACATGTTATTTTCATTACCATGTGGAATTTGAATTATTTTGTGACAATTTTCTTGATTTTGGTAAAACCTTTTGGAAAGATTCACGCCCTCCTCCTACGATTTGTGCTTTCATTTCCCAAATTTTATGTGAAAGAGAACGTGACGAGTTGTTTTACCACAAATAATGTGTCAATGGAAATAAATGCAATAATTGTGGAAATTTATATGTATTCCATTCTAAGTACGCTATTGATATGGATGATCCATTATTGTTAGATATCTCTATTGATTGCAAGAGATCCGAAAATGTTATTCTCAACAATTCTTCTTCATATTCTTCAAGTGCTCTCTCAAAAAATATTGATTTTCTATAAGATCAAATCGATGTGACATATTTCCTGAAGAAGATTGAAAATGAGATTTATAAATATCCCAAGCATTCACATAGAGCCAGGGGTCAATATCTACAGTCCAAAAAATCTTGTGAATTTATTCCACCAGGGACATTTTTGTTGATTGTTGATTTTGTATAGAATCACATAATTGCCACACAGAAAGAGATACAAAGTGAATACTATCATTTTGAGAAAGTGTTTATTCTTTTCCATGTTCTATATAGATATTCACAACACAATTTTGATGATATAGAAAGCACCAATGATGATATTCATGCAATTAAAGAGTACCATTTCTATATTAGTGATGATCACATGTATGATATGCATTTTGTTTAGCATTGATTTGATGAGGCGAGATTGAATTCAATCAACATTGGATATGGTCAAATGGATGTGCAAGTCAGTTTGCATCCTTGCGACCATTCTTTTGGTTTTGTTTCCTTCATAAGAAATCAAACATTAAACATTTTTGGAATTTCATTGAGACTAGACATAGAAATTTAGAACATAATGGTGCAGGAGCATGTGTAAAATGATCACTTTGAAGGTGGAAAATGAGCCACTTTGTTGGCCCTATGGACTGGACTAGCTCTAGTCCCTGATCTATATTTAGTTTTAGTCTCCATGCCTTAAGAGGAGGAGACTATCTGAGTCCAAGTATGAAGCTGGACTGCCCTGCTATAGTGAATACGAGTTCATATTAATTAATAACTCATATTCACTTTAGTGCATAATAAATGGTTCTATCTAGTGCCTTAGGTTCATAGTGACAAACGTGTCTCGTCTTAATGAGGGCATCCCGGCTTAGAGAAACTTAATGAAATGGGATTCTGACTATATCAGAAAATCCATTTTCTTTCCCAGTAGGGATTTCTCCGACCTGATTGAAACAATTTTTTATTAGACCAAAATGGGGAATTAGAAAATGACATCCAGCTTATCTAACCTAGGTAAATGAACTGAAATGCCATTTTCGTAAAGAATACAAAAATCACGTTATGTTCCCAGATGAGAGTGTTGTTGGGATTCATCTAAACCATTCCTTTCCCGTAGGGCATTGTTTGAATGACATTCTTTTATATGTTGGCAGTAGCGTATTGAAGGGGTATGCATGTGTAAAATGATCACTTTGAAGGTGGAAAATGAGCCACTTTGTTGGCTGATTTGTATAAGATAATAAAGTTGTTCAATGTTGTACATTGAATTTAAGCCATGAAAATAGTCGATGATGATCAAGCATTGTGCATTCTGTGTAGCTATGTATATATTTTGTCTTCAAATTTTATTAGATTTATTGAATATATATATTTTTTATTTTAGTGACAACTAAAACATCAAAATGACTTTAAAATATATTGACCATTAAAATATTCTTTTTCTTTAAACCATAGATTCTTTTGGCATATTATAATTGAGGATGTAGACAAATCGATTCCATATGATGCTAGAACCATACATACAACTAGAGATTTGCACTCTATTAGAGCAAATTCCTTTTTAAATGTGTTTTCATTTGATAGATGGAAGCAATCATTCTTTTTTCCAATTTGCATAGATGATAATAATACATAAAGGATGTATTATTATAGATGATAATAATACATAAAGGATGTTTAACATAATCAGGAATTATGTTAAACTTTGGAAACATACAAATATTAATCAAAAGGGGAAATTCCACTTGCAACCTTGGAGGAGTTGGAATTGGAGGACACCATGGTATTCACCGATGGTGATAGATTTTTTGATCTTGTGAGAGAAGTAATATTTCACCATATATGCAATATTTATTTTCCTTTTGTTGTATATATTTTAAATATTGTACATACATATATGTATATTGAAAATGATCTAATTGCTAACAGTAATAAGTTTGGCATTGTCTTACATATATGTGAAGTCGTTATTATGGTTGCACCTCCAAAAAAGGAAGAGAGTGAAATATTATTTGATTGATGCACAAAGGGAAAGTGTAGGTTAATGGAGGTCTATGATGATAATGGTTTTATATATGAAAAATGATCCATCACATTAAAATGCTATTTATTTAAAGATATCCATGTGTTGGAAAGTTGGTTGTCATTGATGTCAACCCTATAAGAAGTCTAGAATCCCCTAGAAGTAATGGGTGATGTCAACCATAGAAGAAGCCTCTAGAAGTGATGGGTGTATTTGAATAAGTCTCCAAAGTGGTCCCTTTATGGCATAACTTTAAGCATGGCCCTCATGGGAAGACACTTTGAAGAAGTCTACAAGAATCTCTAGAGGTGTGGTCATGAAGCCCAAAGTTATTTGAGAAAAAATAATATGAAGGACATTGAAAATGCATGAAAAACCATCATAGATGGATAGTATTCGTCATGCCATTTCCAAAAGTAGGTGGTACACCACGTGGTTCCTCATGGTTGAGAAGTTATGTCCTCTTAAAGATGAAGCCCCAAAGTATGGTCAAGAAGCCCTAGATCTAAGGATGATAAGTTACAAGTTGGCCCCAAAATTAATTAAAGAAGAAAATTTGTTGCAACAAGAAATTACAGGTCGGCCCTAAATTCAAATAAAGGAGGCACTCGGAAAAGTATAAATACACATCAATAACCTCTCATTTGGTCATTCAAGCGTGTGTTTATGGTATGGAGCTAGCATAAGTGGGTCTGTATTTGTGCTAGGAGGATTGGTGATCTCAACAAAGAAAGTATTGCTTAGGAGAAAGGAGGTCGAGGAGAGAAAGATGTGACTATACTAGGTTTTTGAGGTTATCCACGGGTTGACAGTGTATGAGTAGCGGATCTATGAAAAACGTTTTGAAGAAGGAGCCCTTGTCTTGATGATAAGGTTGTGAAAGGTATGATGATCATATATTTGATGCATTAGGGTTTCCTCATGATGAAAGGTATGTTTGTCTACATGTTTTGAAGTATGTCTTGGATATTTTGGTATATGCCTTGAGGCATATCTTGGAGAGTCTTTGGAATATGTCTAGAGACATATGTTGGTGATTTGGGATCTGATGTATTAGGTTGTTACAAAATGTAAGGTATGATTTCTATGTGTTTTGATGTTCATATCTTGGTGGTTATGGTATATGCTTAAGGAATATCTTTTGGTACATGGTTGAGGTGTATCATGAATGATATGACATATGTTTATTAGGTTGTTACAAAATGTAAGGTATGCTTTCTATGTGTTTTGATGTTCATATCTTGGTGGTTATGGTATATGCTTAAGGAATATCTTTTGGTACATGGTTGAGGTATATCATGAATGATATGACATATGTTTGAGACACATATTTTGGTACATGGTTGAGGCATATCATGAATGATATGGCATATGTCTGGGACACATATTTTGGTACATGGTTGAGGCATATCATGAATGATATGGCATATGTTTGAGACATATCTTTGGTACATGATTTATGGATATTATGGCACATATATCTTGGCATATGGTTTGAGGCATATGTTGGTGATGTCGAGCATATGTTTTTGGTGATATTGGCATATGATTTATGTGAGTGGATCTGGTTTTGTTGATGATGATGTATCATTATCAGTGATAGGTTTATTATCAATGACAATTTGATTATTAGTGGCAGTGATAGGTTGAGTATCAATGATAGTGACAGGTTGATTATCAATGATAGTGACAAGTTAATTATCAATGACAGTGATAGGTTGATTATCAATGGCAATTTTAGTGATGATTTTAGTGGCAGGTTGATTATCAGTGACAATTTTAGTGACAGGTTGAGTCTCCATTTATACTTCAGGGAGGAAGGAAGGGGAAAGGAAAGGGTGTTGTAGCCTCCTTCCGGTTGGAGCCAGAGAATACAGGGGGTTGGAGCCTCTTTCTAGTTGGTGCTGTAAAATACAGGGAGTTGGAGATTTCTTCAGGTTGGAGCCTGTAAACTAGGTGGTTGAAGCCTCCTTCCTAATGGAGTAGGATAATTTGGGGAGTTGTAGCTTCCTTTAGGTTGGATCCTGTAAACAAGGGAGTTGGTTCCTCCTTTCAGTTGGTGCTAGAGGATTTTGGAAGTTGGTGCTTCCTATGAATGCAATCTTATGATATAAGAAATAATTTTGTGGTTTTATCCCATTTGAGTTTCCATGTAAAAATATCTTGTACACTGTGTATGATTTGATGCATTGTTGAATGGTATTGTTTATGGTTATATGTTCATGACATGTTAAATGCAATAATAAGTGAATGGAATTGTTGATAAGTTAATGTTTACATATGTTGTGATTAAAAATGGTAAAAACTTCTCAATACTTATTCACCCCCGCTCTTAGTATTGGTGAATATTCCAACTCCATGAAATTGAGAACCATGTTCACTATCAGGAATTTTAGCCAGATGTTATAAGTTGCCAATATAGCCATCCAGTCTACGTTGCTCACATACTTTTGATAAAATTTATCCAAACAAAGAAGAATTCAAAGGTTAATAGTTGGACAATGTTGAAGGTAGATCATGAATGAATAATCTAGGATGACATTCCATTATGATGTTGTTTCTAAACTACATTATTACGATATTTGTCATTAAGAACATATTACCTATTTGGTTTTTTGTGTGAAAGTTTGCTAGATAACTGAAATCTATGATTTTTCTCAATAATTCATATTGTTTAAAATTTGAATGACTTGTTTTATCACAATGATTAATGTTTTATCAAATGATTTTTTTTACTATTTAAGTAAAAAAATTATTCAAGATCTATTGTCTAAATAAACATTTTGTTTTATTGAAAGGATATATGTTTTAAATAACACCTAAAAGTTTTACATTAGATGTCATTATAAAGAGAAAACTAATGCTCATTCTATGATCTATTGTTTAATTCAGTGATCAATTTTATTGAAATTATCTATGTTTTAAATTGAATGATATATTTTATTTAACATCATGTATTTGTTAAGTCTTAAACCAATGCTCTATGATGTTTAATTAAATGATATGTTTTTATTGAAATGAGATCAATGTTTTAATATGATGTAATTCCTGAAATGTTTTATTGAATGATTTGTTTTATGTTTTAAATTAAATGATATGATTTATTTATAAATTAGTATATGAATGATGTCTTATACCATTGTTCAACTTTTTAGTAGTTCATAAAAAATTGCTTTACCAATGAATGCACTATATATATGCACTCAACGTATCACTAGTAGAAACAATTAACCTAAGTATTGGACAATCACCATACACATGCTATTAAGTATTGTCTCAATGACATAGTTATCAGATGGAACAAACTTAGATTGGAACAAACTTAGATATTGTATCAATAAAATAGTTATCACATGGAACATAGGTCATGCTATCCACTAGTGTAAGTTACATCATGAGTCCATGGATGATTAAAGTTTATTTTTATAGATTAAAACCAAATTGCTATATTTTTTTTGTTTTCTTAAAGCTAAATTGTAACTTATTTTTTCTAGTTGAAAACTAAATTACTTAACCTACACATGCAAGTGAGATAAATATGAAAGTACACATATAAAAAGATAAACATGCAAGTATATGAAAAAATTACCATATTAAAATGACAACAAAATTTATCATTTATTATTTTATTTATATCAAAACAAAATTTCATTCCTAACCCTTTTCTATATGATACAAGTTAGCATAGGATCTTCTTCCTCTAGAGAAGCCTACCACTGAAAGACAAACCCACATTTGATTCCCAAGTTATAGTTTAGTGGTAGAGTAGCAAGCATGTTTAAGACAAATCTGGGTTCAATTATTATCCGACCATTTTTTAAGCGAAAACATTATAATGCTAGTTTATCTTCAATAGTTAATTTGTATGATATAATGATATATTGATTATATGATTTTGACTTAGTTTGTGTGTAAACATATTTCAGGAATAGATCAAACATTATTTACAAGTTGTTGTTTGAGCATATGTTCCTTTGACTATTAATAAAATCACATACAAGCATTTTTCATCCAAAATTGTTGGTGGCCTAGTAGCAACCATAAGCTAGATATTGTTAGGTTTTTATCTTCTTTGCAGTGAAAGAAAAATCATCCGACTGTCTAGTTGAGGTGGATTGACTGGGTGATAATTCGACCGACAAGTTAAGTTGAGTCTATGGTTAAGCCGAAGGTCAAAGGGATCGACTGAGAAATTGAAGTTCGAAGTGATCGATCAGGAAGTTAAAGTCGAAAGGTCAACCGACATGAGGTCGATTGGAAACCGATTGAAGATTGAATGGGTAGTCGACTGGTAAACCGACTGATATTCGACTGTAATAGAATCTCGATATTCGTGGGATTGCATCCAATCATCTACATGGATATGTAATCATTTTTGGGTGCCATGATTTAGGTTTTTGCATGTTGTAAATCCTATAAATAAGATGCATTGTAATAGTAATAAGTTGATGTTCATGTTGGTGTTACGAGCATGTAGATGTAAGCCAATTTGGTTGTAGGGTTGTTCTTGTGTAAAGCAATAGAGTATGATGGCGATTTTGTCTTAGGTGTAGACTAAGGTTAGTCATGTAACTCTTTATTCAATGAATGAATACGACACCAAGAGAGAAAGACTCTCAAGGAATACTAGTTTTCTCGGTTAAGGGTTTCCAAGGTAAAATATCTGTGTACTGTGTATTTGTCATTTATTTTATTCTTAAATCTGTCTTCTATTTCTTGGTTGGTTTATGTGAGGGTCATATTATCCCAAAATTTGGTATTAGAGTGAATTTGGGTAGATTTGATACATTTGGTATCAGAGAAAGGTTAAGTAGATATTGGATCTGAGATAAAGCTAGGTACAATAGGAGTTGTAAGCCAATGATCTAGAAATTTGTGCTTGAAAGAATGGCAAGTCGTTTGAGAATAAAGAACGAAAAATCCAATGGAAACAATTTTGAGCTTTGGAAGCTTAATATGTAAGATCTCCTTATAGATCAAGAACAATGGTTAGTTGTAAGCCCCAAAACCATTCCGATGGATATGTCGAGGGAAGAATGGTAGAAACTTGAGATAAGGGAAAGGAGTACGATTCAAATTTGTCTTGTAGATTCGATATTGCTAGATGTCTCAGGTGAAGACTCTGCAAAGAAACTATGGCACAAGTTGGGAAGTTTGTACTAGTCAAAATCCCTGGTAAATAAGTTGTTTCTACAAAAAGAAACTGTATCTTCTGAGGATGAGTGATGGAAGGTTAGTAATAGAGCACATGAATGCATTCAATACTATAATAAGTTAGTTATTGTTCGTGGATATTAAAATCACAAAGGAGGAGAAATGTATTAGCTTGTTGTTTTCTTTGCCATAATCTTGGGATAACTTAGTCATGGCTATAGGGAGTAATAAAACGACATTAAATCTTGATTTTTTGGTTACATCTCTATTGTCAGAAGAAATGAGATGGAAGAACATGGAAGGATCGACCAAGGATGCCTTAATGGTGAGAGGTCGATCGATCGACAAAGATACATGAAAATTATCTAGTATAAAGTTTAAGTCAAAGGGTAAATCTAAATCCCCGGTTTAGTTGATGAGGAGATGTTGGAAATGTAGTAAATATAGGAATTACAAGAAATACAACAGGTCAAAGGTGACCGAGATTAGTCCAAGATCTGATGAGAAGTAGTCGACAAAGAAAAATACTATTCCAGATAAGTGAGGCAATGTGTATCGGGCATTGACTAGTACACAATAGGATCACGATGTTTGGTTGATCAACTCAGGTGAATCCTTTCACATGACACCCCATAAATAATGGTTTTGTGAATATGAAAGATGTTAAGGGGAAGATTTATTCTTTGGGCATGAATCAGAAACCAAAATTGTTGGACCAGGAAGAGTTCAATTAATACTACAAGATGGGAGGAGTAGGACCATTCCAGGTGTGCTACATATTTTGGGTTTGACAAGAAATATGATATATGTTAGAAAAATTAGTGATGCAGGTGCGCACACTCTATTTCAGAAGGATACATGCAAAATGGTCAGGGGGGAAATGGTCTTAATGAAAGGAGTTTGGATTGGAACCCTATACATTTTGTTAGGGAATGTTGACTCTACTAGATGATGTTAGCTCCCAAAATGAATCAGTCACTTGGTTTCATTTTGTAGGTGATAGCATGGCCATCTGTAGGATTTTCTTTTTGTTTTTAGATTCTTCTAGTGTCAAAACTTAGGTTTTAAATTCATGCCTTAGAAATAAGTTGATCCATAAAGGTTATTTTTATAAAATTTCGTGAAAAGCTTTTCAACAGCTAACACATGTTGCAAGGTTGATGTTAGCTGGTGAAAGCAGCGGGTATCAATGGTTAAGGAGTACTTTCCCGCAGACAGGCTAGCTGGTGAAAGCGCGAAACATGTGTTTTTCTTCCAGGATTTCAGAAATTGAAAAGAAGACACGCTCAACACACGTCACATAATTATTATGATGTGCTGGTCGAAGCGAATGATGATGAGGATACTGTTATGCACGTTTTAATCGGATATTATGGTGGATCGTGTTTGTGAATGCATGCTACAACAATGATGGCATTGGAGATGACGAATTCACATTCATCATCATAGGTAAAGGAGCAGTACCACTTACCCGACGACATGAAATCGACACTTCATATTTTGAACACGCATTGTTCACAGGTAATATGGTATGGTTCCATATTTGAATTGGCAACACCGATACTTTTCACCAGCGCCAAACCTTGGCTCAATCAAGAAATTACCGTGACATTGTCTGCCAATTGTCCGAGGTTCGAGTCACAGATGGCAAGGAAACAAAGTGGTTTATTTTTTAGGAAAGAATTGGATAGTCTTTCATTCTTACAGTCGCATCCAGATGTGCAAAAACGTTTCTCAGATGCAGGTTGCATGAGTTATGTTGAAAGGTTACAAAATGGTTGCCACCAAATAATAGCTGAAGCATTTGCTAAATCATATGATGGAAACAAAGCTAGTGTGGGTTCTGTAGAAATGATAGTTGATGAAGCCGCCATTTCCATAGCAACCAACTTACCCAGATCAGGCCAGAGCTGGTTTAAGACAACAACAACCAAGAATTTGAATTTCAGGACATACCTTAAGGCAGAATTCAGAGATATCACCTGGAAGAAAAGCATGTTAGTTTCTCATCTAGAAGATGAATGGCAGGACCTATTTAAAGGCATTCAACTCTATATCACCTCAGAAGGCAGGTATGACAAGCTAATGCTATATCATTTCAAACTTTTAGATCATTTCACAGGGAAGACTCTCCTGAATTTACCTTTCTTCTTTCACAAAAGCCTAACCAAAGTATGTAAAAA
>SNQJ01S0061104.1:55508-77748 GCA_010110895.2 Picea sitchensis | reverse complement strand
GCCACAACAGGGAAACTAGAACAAGTGGTTCGCCAAAACATTTAACAATCATAACAATTTTTTCACAGTTCAACTTGCTAGATGTCATATTACTAACATTAGACATGTTTGGTGTCATGCACCAGATCTCATGGCCACCATGGATGTAGATATAGATCATAAAACTTAACAAAACTAAAAATATCCAAGTCGTGAAATGTAAACTGAGAGAGAAGCTAGAAATTTAACAAACCTAGACGTCTATCAGTGCTGTAGGTGAAGACAAATTTATGTCCACAAGTTGGAAAATGAGTTTTATCTGGGGCATTTGACAAGGCATCGAACATGAGGTCTATGCATCGACTGAGAGTGCATTGATTCTGAGTTTTCTCCTCCAGGATTCTCTGCATATCAAATATTAATTGCAAGTGATCATTTGAGAGGTGATGAGGATTGGGCATAGTCTACTCAATTTTAGCATTTGCTTCCACTTCCTCTTCAACTGTATCCATATCAAAATCCACTTCCTCTTCCTCATCCATCCTAGGGCTAGAGTTCTTGGAAATCGAGTCTGCCAGCCAACTAGGCAGAATTTCTTTAGGGTGTTCAAGGGATGCTGCACAGAAGGAGGAATTTCTTTTTACACCAGGCAACTCCCTATGCCATGCATAATTTTAGAAGGGCTTGGTGCCAAATTATGCGCATGAGGGGAGGGATGGGGAGTCTTAGTCCAATTATGGCCTCTTCCATGGGAGTCAGTCAGAGGGAGGGGCTTCGAAGGGTCAGGGGGGCTACGCCTCACAACAAAACTGTAGTAAAATGGCCCCCTTTTGGGTTTTCCATGCTCCGTGGGAATGATTGAAGGATACTAGTGAAAAGGAGAATGAGAGAGGTGACCAAAAAAGGGAAGGAGGCGACAGGAGGAGGTTCACCACATGAATGCACACGAGGTTCATATCGACCAATTGAATGCTGGTGGGGGGCACCATGAAAGCCGAAGTGACATTATCTCGAGGACAAGTACCTGCCGTAGAGCTCCAGAGCTGGTTCACATGCATGTCCATTAAGTTTCCGGAGGTAGAGAAGCACACTACCATAAGTGTGATGGTAAGTCCATTCATTCAAATGATGATGTGGTGAGGACGACGGCTGGGGATAATAAATCCCCAGTCTTCTTGCATGCCACCTTTCTCACTGATGCCAGATATCACCCCATCTGGGGATTAACCATAAAATATTAGCCATCATCAACCATATTTAACTATTTTTTGGGTTGATTTTCTTTAGAGGTGAGGAAAATATCCCTTTCTATAGCTAGGTTGTCGAGCTATATAACAAGCAATTGGATAGTGAATACTAATCATTGGAATAATATTTCAATCTAGGTACAACAACAACACATGCATGAAATTCAAACTGATAACTAAGCTACAAATACATAATTGAAACAATAACGAAGTGGGAAGCAATTCTAGTCATTTATTACCAATGGGTAGGCCTTCAATTGCAAATGGGGAGAATAGTTGGATGCCAATTAGCTCTGTTGAGTCGCCAAATTTCCATCCTTTTTACCATTATATCACATCATTTTCCTTGATTTTTAATCATTTTTCGTTTTCCCATAACCTTGCATTAATACCATTTTAATGTTTATATGAGAGATTAGAATTATTATTTTCCAATGCATTTATTTTAGTATTTTGAGTGAATTTATGATTAAAATTTAGAAAAATAACACGTTCTCACTTAATCCTGAAAGTTGGGTGAGTTTGGTGATGTTTACAGGTATATTTGGAGTTTCCAATGATGCTTATTTTTACCAACTAGCTCCAAATTCGAATTTCCTCTCCAACCCTTGAAGATTTTATGCGGATTTGGAATGTTCATTCAAGTATCTTGGTTAGAGAAGAATCGTGAAGTTTTGGATGAGATTAGTTATCAAATATATCAAAGATTTTGGAGATATTATTGACTTTCTAAATATTAGCAAATGGTTGTAACCACATGAGAGAAAAGTGGATTTGAATTTGTTAGTTCCTTATCTTATTCTCAAAGAAAATTATGTATAAATAAGAGTTCCTTCTCCATTTCAAGGGGAGGAATCTTGGAACATATGTCCAATTTATGATGGAGTGAATAAAACATCTTGAGAATTTTTTCAATATGGGTTGTAAGTTTTTAGTTTCATTGTGTTTTATGATTTGATATAGTTTATGATGTTGTATCTTAGTTCACTACCTTGTTCTTGTGAGAATTGAGCTCACTCCAAATGGATCATGGTGGTCTTTTATTTCATTTTATGTAAGTGTGTTTATTTTATGAAAGTTTGTTTTCCCTTTTTATCATAACATTGTTTCATATACAACACTTGTGTTGTTTGGTTTTGATATACATCAATTATATCTTGGATATTTATTAATGCCAATGCCCTGTATCTTTTAAAGTATCGTTTGCATGGTGTGTGGATCAATCTTATCTTTTTTCCTCTATGTTTCTTTCAGTTTCATGATTGAGTAGTTTTAAGTGGAGGTAAATCTCATTGAGGGTTGAACGGTAATATTGAGTTTGATTGTGTTATGTGAACACTGTGTACCTAATAATGAAAGAAACATAACCTGTTCCCTTGAAAAATCTGCATTATTAACCCAGTGAAGACCGTCTCCCTTTCTTTCTGCAATTTTCGATGTTGGAAGTGGAATAGCCTTTTACATACCTTGTTTGCTTTTTCAAATTAAGATAACAATGTCAATTGAAGGTGGGAACGAGGTTTTCTCGAATAATTACATACAAGAACACTTAGGATTTTCTTAAGTGAAAGACTATAGCTTGTGCCCAACATAACACTTCCTTGTTTTGCTGCCTAGTGAATGAGATTCTTGTAATTTGCATTGATGCTAGTTAATGCTAGAAGCATAACTTTATAGAGTTTAAGAATTTTATTTTCCATAGATTAGGTAGTCATTCATTTTCTAATATCTACATATACAATGTTGGAATCTCTAATATTACGCCCCCATATTGATCATTTAATTTTCAAAAATTATACATATAATTTAACTGGTATTTTTGGCACCGTTTCCGTAGAGATGCTATAAGGGATTAACACTTCCATGGATTATTTTTCTTGCATGTTTTAAATTGTAGAGTTTTTCTGCATGTGATTTCTTTCTTTAAATTACTAGAATTCAAGATCTGGTGGGCCAATGAATAGTAAGACACAAAGGCACCTTTCCTTCAGAATTTCTAAAGAGGTTCTAGCCCAACGCGTTCACTTTGGTGAGTTTGCTATTTCAACTAGTTCTAAATCTATCTTAGTGCTGCATGAATATGGTTAGATATAATATAGGTAGATTGAGGTTGTTAAATATATTTCGATAGATTTATTGATAAAGTATTTCAATCTTTTTTACTCATGGTGCAGTAAGAGCCACTCCATCCTCTAAAACATTGATATAAAGATCTACAGGGAGACGAGATGCATATGGAGGAGGATTTCAAGGAAGGATAAGAGATTTCCAAAGGAAAATACAATGTAATTCATTTAATTTGTGATCAAAATTCTTGTCCAAATTTGCATAATAGAGTGACAATTTGTTACAAATTCATCAACGTACCATAAATTTTCTAAAAGATATATTTAATATTTACAATATGGGTATTGTATATTTTTGTGGGGATAAACTCGTAACATCATCATAGACACACTAACCAAGAATCTGACATTCCTAGGTCACATTTTAGGAGAAAAATGGTTATTTTTGTATTTTTGTAGCAAATTAACATTGGAAACCTCTTCAAAACAAAGTTGGGATAGTCAAGATTTGAGGGACTAAAATTAATAATTTTTAAAACATGTTTCCAAGGGATATATCCCTTGAAATATATCTTATAACCCAATTTGAATCACACAATTTGGATCTCAAATGAAAAAGTTATGACCAAAACATTGACTAGATGTAGAGTAGGTAGCTCAGGGACATAGTTAGGACAACGAAGTTTTGGATGCCAAAAAGGATATATATTTAATACTTGTTTATATGGTGTATAAACAAGTACTTGGTCAAGTTTAGATTCCCTTGACCAAGTTTTGAAGAGTACTTGATCTTACTCGACCACTTTTGGGACTGTGACAGCTTGCCAAGGAAGGAGCGCAATGCGAAGCAGAAAATAAGAAAGCAAGACCTATTTTGGGGTCCATTTTAGGGTTTTGGGTTGATGTAACGAGAAAGGGATGTCGGCCCATGGGTTTACCCACATTTAGGCCCATTTTGTAATCTATAAATAAGCAAAATAGATAATAAGATAAGGGAGATAGTAATGTAGTACATCTGTGTGATGTATGAATGAAAGCTTAGTGCTAGTAATGGGATATGTGTGATCGGATGTATCTTAGAGTGCTCTGTGCATGAAATCAGAGAGCTAAGTGCAGGTTGTTATAGTCTGATGCTGAAGAGCAAGGAAGAAGGATCCAACGAGCTACACAGATCTTCTGTCCTGTGCAAAGTAATGGTCGTTAAAGCTCTGTGTTGTAACTACTTGACCAAGATAAGATAAAGAAGACTTTGTGGACGTAGCCCCAGGGTGGGGGTGAGCCGCGGTAAATATGTGTATAGTGTTTTGTGCTTCACTCTTATATATGTATCTCTTTCTTGGCTAAGTGCTTGATGTGGTTAAGTAGATCTAGTCATGCTTTGTGCTGTTGATGAATGAATGAACATTAGATCTGATATATGAGATGCTTAGTGCTTGATCTGTTAAATCTAACCTATATTGCTATGAATAAGTACTGAATCATTCTTAGTATAAGTATTCACTCCGATGCTCTGTGACTTCTGCAAAGTATATTAATGAATGCATGTTAAGGAGTAACTGATGCTAAGTGTGCTGTAAGAAAGATAATCATAGATCTATGTCCCAGCTAAGGTTGCAGGCACCTGAGTCTTGCAACCACCCCTGCCTCTACCTCGGGGGAGACTTCATCTCCTTCGAAGGTGTTTCCGAAAGGGCCGGTAGTTAGGGATTTGTTGGTGCACTCTTGAGCATTGAACCCTGGGTCTTCTCCCGTGCCAACAACTGGTTCCGTTGCTGGGACCTGGAACTGTGAGTGTTGGGAATTGAAGAAGAAGAAGCTTTGTGTGAAATAAGCTCTGTGTGTAGATCTGTTTCCCTAGTGCGCAATGTTCAGTTTGACTTGTGAAGCTTTGTGCCAAGAAGAGAGGTCAGATATGAAGAAAGAGAGGCCAGATCTGAAGAAAAGAAGTCAGATCTGTGAAGAAAAAGGTAAGATCTGTAAGCTCTATGCCTCGATAAAGGTAAGAATAGTTAAAAGTTTTAGATATGGAAGCTTTGTGCTATGTAGAAGTAAGATAAGTGAAATTTGTTTTGTTTCTAAAGCATGGATTTAGGTATGTTTGATAGATTCTATCTTAGCTTCAAAAATAGGGCATTAATAGATGAAAGAAAGTTCGACATGAATAGATCTGATAAGTATATTGATAGATATGTTATACCTATGCATTGAAATAATATCTGGACTAACAAGTGGATGCAGGTTCCTATAATTTTTTTTTTGCAGGTTAGCCACCATGATCCTGGTGTGCAGTACAAAAGGAGATGGGGAAAATCTAAACTAACGAGAGGATTAACCCTCTGTTATAGTTGCAGACGACCGAGACATCTTGCTAAAGAATGCCCCGGGAGAAGACCTAGTTGCCTATGTTGTAAGGCTATAGACCATGAAGTATTGGATTGCCATAGAATGATTACTAGGCTTGAGAAGATGAATATGGAACAAGAAAACCCTGAGGGAGATCAAGAGACCACGATTATAGCAGAAACCCATAAGGAATCAGGAAATATATCGCTACAGATGAGAGATACCTTGAATGACCACCGACATGTTAGGCTATCAGAGATATTCAAAGAAAAGGAGAAAATTGAAGCAAGAATATGGGACTTTGACATTAATTGTACTCTTGATGAAGAAGAAAAAGTGAACATTATGCCAGAAAGAACTTGGGAAGCTATAGGAAAGCCTGCCATGATCCCTTCCCTAGGAGGAACACGTTTCTTTATAGGAAAGCTAGTAAACCTATGTGGAAGGCTCGCTCAGATACTTATGACTGTCAATGGAACTTCGACAGAGGAAGTCTTTGAGATCATTAAATTTTTTGAAGACAATGCCCCGTTTACCATGCTCATAGGAAAACCCTGGATTGATAGAGAACATGCCAGACAAAGAGAAGAAGAGAAAGTGTTGGAATAGAAGAAGCAAGAGTTAAAAGACTTTATGACCAGAAGGATCGCGCAATTGAATGAAGAACAGAAGAGAAGATCACAAATATTTAATATTAGTACCTCAGATGTTGAAGCTAAGATAACACCTGAGGATCCACATAAGATCGAGTTACCTATTTTTGATACAGAAGAAGTATTATCAAGGAACCCTAACAAAGATTTTCGTCAGTGCAAAGTAACTAAGACCACAGAAGATAAACATTAGAATGGTAAAAGCATTATTGAGAAAAAACTCATTGGGAAGAAGGCTAGGAAGTTAAGAAAGAAAAGGGATAATACTGTAAGGTTACATGAGGTTCTAGAGGACACTTCACAGCAAGAAGAATTGAAAAATGGGAGCTTCCATGAGATATCATAATAACAACATAAAGTACTTCACCACGACGAAGAAATATAGCCATTGGAACCGATATACCCGTTCGACTGCCACTCCGAACGGATCAAAAAATAGTTATGGGTTACCACTAGACCATTGGATAGTACCAGAACAGATAGAACATAGTTAATGAAGGCCCCATGTCCATTGCAAGTAGACCATTGCTGAGATTGCCTACTTAACCTGATGCGCCACACACCGAGAATACTTTTTGCTAACTAAGAATTTGAGCACGAACCCCGAGATTTACTTTCCCTGAGATCATGTCCTTACTATTCACTTCCGTCTCTGAATTCCTTTTGTACTCGAGCCAGCTGACCCATGTTTGTATGTCGAACGAGCACAACGCTGCTGAGAATTTTTTTGAAGAAGTTATAATTGATTTAATGGCTGAGAGATTCATGTCAGAACAAAGAATGTCTACAGGTGTACAAGCATCATCCTCGGGCATACTGCCAGCTTCCCCTTCCACTGCTCGAGCAGGACCATCCTGACCACCTTTAGAAAGATGATATAAGCTCGAAAATGACTTCCCCAATATGAAGATGATCCCAAGAATCTTTCCTAAATATATCCCACCACTAAGCGTACCAGTGAATCGAGACTCTGTACCCAGAGACTTCGACTATGCTGTAGTCATTGCGTACCTTCCGAAAGGGGTGCGCGCAGTTCATGTTGACCAGGAGAAGCTCACATCGTTGAAATTTAGTGATTTTAACCTTGTATATCACAAGGTATATAGTATGCTAGCCCCACATAAGTATTTGACTATTATAAAAGGAAAGAACCCCAAGATTGTACCACAACAATGTACCCATAAGCTTGCACAATCAACCCTCCTCAACATAATGAAGATTCCACATTTCGGGAGGCATCAGGAAGTTAATGCCTGTATTTGAATGTTGTTGTCCTGCTATCATGGAGGATAACTATGGTTGGATCGGCGCATCACCGTGGATCCGATTCTGATCAATCATATCACTAGGCTAAGCATGCAGGGCCTTGACCCGTAGGAATTTTACCCTGGAAAGACCGCACATCATGCTCTCGCTCAACGAATAAAAGACACCTATGGTGATCGGGATAAAGGCACATGAGGTTACAAGTAGCCTCCATTGAGAATGCAACAATATTCTTTGGTTTCCAGCTGATCGTAGGCAAGTTAGTTTGAAAAAACAGACCTACACAGGTGACTGGATTTGTAGTTGACCTCGCAGGGAAGTGCGTGGAGGGTCTACAAATGAACTGGGCGAAATACGTCATAAATCAGTTAGAGCTTGACTATAGACAAGCATAGAACCAAGGGTATGAGTTCCACTTTCGCTGGTTTCTCATACTCATCGCTTTCATCGCATGGGAACTACCCGAGGGAGCCACGTTTCCGGATATCGAACCCTTCAAACCCCTGGACGTGAAGTTCTGTATGCTGTGGTACTCCAATGACATGAACAAACAATGGTGGTCCAATGCCATCTTCCATGCGTACTACATTCAGTTGAGGAATGCCATTCAGTCTAAACCGTGCATTACACCCAAAACTCTTCATAGGTTTCTACCTTTGATGAAATTCAACGCAGATCGCCACTTCACCTACATCACAGCACGAGAAGACGAGCACAAACAACAACTCTAGTCATATTACAAGCTGACAAAAGATGACCTGGAGGAGATTACCAAGGAATGGTTGACATACCTCCTTATGGCAGTAGACCCCACAGAGATGTCCGACGTAGATAGCCCTGAAGCTATGCCAGATACACCATGACTGCATAATACTAAGAAGGATGTGGAAGTCCAAGATATTCACAACACATCCACGAAGACTGCTTCACTCTCACTTGCAAAGGGAGGTGACGATGAAGAACTAGAGGCATAGAAGTTGAATAGAGAAAAGGCGAGGTTACCTCGCCTAGGGACGAGGCAGATCCCTCCAAGAAAAGGAAGATTACCCCACTGAGGCCCTCATCCAGAAAGAAAACTAAGGCCACTCGGACCACGCTTAAGACTACGCTTACCCCAGATGATTTTGACTTCCTAATTGCCACACTGAATGATGTCTCATTAGAGATTACGGAAAATCAAGAAGCAAAGAAGGAGGAACCATTCCGTTGGATCATGGGTGAATTCAAAGAAGCACAGTAGGCACTTCAGTCCAACCAAGTAGCTTCTACGATATCGTTAACAATGGAAATACCAGGAACAGGTGATGAGCCCACACAATTATGCTAGATCTTCGAGAAAGTCGAAGCTCGCCTTCGACGAGATCAAGAAGACATAGTGAAAGCCACCCAGGCTTTGGCAAGCACAAAGTGCACATGAAGAGCAAGGAAGAAGGATCCAATGAGCTGTACAGATCTTCTGTCCTGTGCAAAGTAATGGTCGTTAAAGCTCTGTGTTGTAACTACTTGACCAAGATAAGATAAAGAAGACTTTGTGGACGTAGCCCCAAGGTGGGGGTGAGCCACGGTAACTATGTATATAGTGTTTTGTGCTTCACTCTTATGTATGTATCTCTTTCTTGGCTAAGTGCTTGATGTGGTTAAGTAGATCTAGTCATGCTCTGTGCTATTGATGAATGAATGAACATTAGATCTGATATATGAGATGCTTAGTGTTTGATCTGTTAAATCTAACCTATATTGCTGTGAATAAGTACTGAATCATTCTTAGTATAAGTATTCACTCCAATGCTCTTTGACTTCTGCAAAGTATATTAATGAATGTATGTTAAGGAGTAACTGATGCTAAGTGTGCTGTAAGAAAGATAATCACAGATCTGTGTCCCAGCTAAGGTTGCAGACACCTGAGTCTTGCAACCACCCCTGCCTCTACCTCGGGGGAGACTTCATCTGCTTCGAAGGTGTTTCCGAAAGGGTCAGTATTTAGGGCTTTGTTGGTGCAATCTTGAGAGTTGAACCTTGGGTCTGCCCCTGTGCCAACAAATGGTTCCGTTGCCGGGACCTGGAACTGTGATTGTTGGGAATTGAAGAAGAAGAAGCTTTGTGTGAAATAAGATCTATGTGTAGATTTGTTTCCCTGGTGCACAATGTTCAGTTTGACCTATGAAGCTTTGTGCCAAGAAGAGAGGTCAGATCTAAAGAAAGAGAGGCCAGATCTGAAGAAAAGAAGTCAGATCTGTGAAGAAAAAGGTAAGATCTGTAAGCTCTATGCCTCGATAAAGGTAAGAATAGTTAAAAGTTTTAGATTTGGAAGCTTTGTGCTCTGTAGAAGTAAGATAAGTGAAATTTGTTTTGTTTCTAAAGCATGGATCTAGTTATGTTTGATAGATTCTGTCTTAGCTTCAAAAATAGGGCATTAATAGATGAAAGAAAGTTTGATATGAATAGATCTGATAAGTATATTGATAGATATGTTATACCTATGCATTGAAATAATATCTGGACTAACAAGTGGATGCAGGTTCCTAGTTTTTTTTTTTTGCAGGTTAGCCACCATGATCCTGGTGCACAGTACAAAAGGAGTTGGGGAACATCTAAACGAACGAGAGGATTAACCCTCTGTTATAGTTGCAGACGACCGAGACATCTTACTAAAGAATGCCCTCGGAGAAGACCTAGTTGCCTCTATTATAAGGCTATGGACCATGAAGTATTGGATTGCCATAGAATGATTACTAGGCTTGAGAAGCTGAATATGAAACAAGCAAACCCTGAGGGAGATCAAGAGACCACGATTATAGCAGAAACCCAAAAGGAATCAGAAAATATATCGCTACAGATCAGAGATACCTTGAATGACCACCAACATGTTAGGCTATCAGAGATATTCAAAGAAAAGGAGAAAATCGAATCAAGAATAGGGAACTTTGACATTAACTGTACTCTTGATGAAGAAGAAAAAGTGAACATTATGCCAGAAAGAACTTGGGAAGCTATAGGAAAGCCTGCCATGATCCCTTCCCTAGGAGGAACAAGTTTCTTCAGAGGAAAGCTAGTAAACCTATGTGGAAGGCTCGCTCGGATACTTATGACTGTCAATGGAACTTCGATAGAGGAAGACTTTGAGATCATTAAATTTTTTGAAGACAACGCCCCGTTTACCATGCTCATAGGAAAACCCTGGATTGATAGAGAACAGGCCAGATGAAGAGAAGAAGAGAAAGTGTTGGAATCGAAGAAGCAAGAGTTAAAAGACTTTATGACCAGAAGGATCGCACAATTTATTGAAGAACAGAAGAGCATATCACATATATTTAATATTAGTACCTCGGATGTTGAATCTAAGATAACACCTGAGGATCCACATAAGATCGAGTTACGTATTTTTGATATAGAAGAAGTATTATCAAGGAACCCTAAGAAATATTTTCGACAGCGCGAAGTAACTAAGACCACAGAAGATAAACATCAGAATGGTAAAAGCATTACTAAGAAAAAACTCATTGGGAAGAAGGCTAGGAAGTTAAGAAAGAAAAGGGATAATACTATAAGGTTACATGAGGTTCTAGAGGACACTTCATAGCAAGAAGAATTGAAGAATGGGAGCTTTGCCGAGATATCAGAACAATGAAATAAAGTACTTCACCACGACGAAGCAATATAGCCATTGGAACCGATATACCCATTCGACTGCCACTCCGAACGGATCAAAAAATAGTTATGGGTTACCACTAGACCATTGGATAGTACCCGAACAGATAGAACGGAGTTAATGAAGGCCCCATGTCCATTGCAAGTAGACCGTTGCTGAGATTGCCTACTTAACCTGACACACCACACACTGAGAATACTTTTTGCTAACTGAGAATTTGAGCACGAACCCCGAGATTTACTTTCTCTGAGATCATTTCCTTACTATTCACTTCCGTCTCTGAATTCCTTTTGCACTCGAGCCAGCTGACCGATGTTTGTATGTCGAACGAGCTCAACGTTGTTCAGAATTTTTTTGAAGAAGTTATAATTGATTTAATGGCTGAGAGATTCATGTCAGAACATAGAATCTCTACAGGTGTACAAGCATTGTCCTCGGGCATACTGCCAGCTTCCCCTTCCACTGCTCGAGCAGGACCATCCTGACCACCGTTGGAAAGATGATATAAGCTCGAAAATGACTTCGCCAATATGAAGATGATCCCAAGCATCTTGCTTAAATATATCCCACCACTAAGCGGACCAGTGAATCGAGACTCTGTAACCAGAGACTTTGACTATGCTGTAGTCATTGCATACCTACCGAAAGGTGTGCGCGTAGTTCATGTTGACCAGGAGAAGCTCACCTCACTGAAATTCAGTGATTTTAACCTTGGATATCGCAAGGTATACAATATGCTAGCCCCACATAAGTATTTGACTATTATAAAAGGAAAGAACCCCAAGATTGTACCACAACAATGTACCCATAAGCTTGCATAGTCAACCCTCCTCAACATAATGAAGATTCCACATTTTGGGAGGCATCAGGAAGTTAATGCTTGTATTCGAATGTTGTTGTCTTGCTATCATGGAGGATACCTATGGTTGGATCGACGCATCATCATGGATACAAACAATGGCAGTCCAATGCCATCTTCCATGTGTACTACATTCAGTTGAGGAATGCCATTCAGTCTACACCGTGTATTACACCCAACACTCTTCATAGGTTTCTACCTTTGATGAAATTCAGTGCAGATCGTCACTTCACCTACATCACAACACACACATACGAGCACAAACAACAACTCCAGTCATATTACAAGCTGACAAAAGATGACCTGGAGGAGATTACCAAGGAATGGTCGACATACCTCCTTGTTGCAGTAGACCCCATAGAGATGTCTGACGTAGATAGCCCTGAAGCTATGCCAGATACACCAGGACCGCGTAATACTAAGAAGGATGTGGAAGTCCAATATATTCACAACACATCCACAAAGACTACTTCACTCTCACTTGCGAAGGGAGGTGATGATGAAGAACTAGGGGCATAGAAGTTGAATAGAGAAAAGACGAGGTTACCCCGCCTAGGGACGAGGCAGATTCGTCCAAGAAAAGGAAGATTACCCCACCGAGGCCCTCATCCAGAAAGAAAACTAAGGCCACCCGGACCATGCTTAAGACTACGCCTACCCCAGATGATTTTGACTTCTTAATTGCCACACTTAATGATGTCTCATTAGAGATTACGGAAAATCAAGAAGAAAAGCAGGAGGAACCATTCCGCTGGATCACGGGTGAATTCAAAGAAGTGCAGTAGGCACTTCAGTCCAGCCAAGCGGCTTCTACGACACCATTAACAATGGAAAAATCAGGAACAGGTGATGAGCCCACACTGTTACGCCAGATCTCCGAGAAAGTCGAAGCTCGCCTTCGACGAGCTCAAGAAGACATAGCGAAAGCCACCCAGGCTTTGGCGCAAGCACAAAGTGCACATGAAGAGAGACAGAGAAAGGTAGAAGAGGAGAAACTTGTCTTACAAGAGAAATGGTAGGAGGAAAAATCCTAGTTACAATAGAGCAAGGACCAGTTGCTAGCAAAGCAACTTGTAACAAAAGAAAGAGTTTACAAGGCACTTATCTCTGTGACAATCATAGAAGTGAAGATGGAAGATCATCTTCCACAACAGGTGACCCAACTAGAAGAAGTAATCCAACAACTTCAACAGTGCATTACAGATCTAGAGCTCTGCACCGTGCTTGAGACACCCCAAGAGATAAGAGATCTAAGAGAAGCCACTGCTCGAAGCACAATCTATCGATTAAAAACTTTGGCTTTGGAATGTAGGAAGCTAAGCACCAGAAGTGCCCAGACCTATGAAACCCTTGTAGAGAATCCATAATTGCAAACATTGGAGGCATAACTCCATGAAGCAAAGCAGCATGCAGATGTGCTACAAGTGCAACTAAAGTCCATGATCCCAGTCGAAAGAATGAAGAGGTTCACAGAGCAAGCCACAACCCAAAAACAAGTACACACACTACAAAGTAAAGTAATGGACGTCTCTCAACGACTGCAACCACTCCAAGAGAAGGCATGCCAATCGTTCGATGAACTTGAAAGCCAAGGAGATCAACTCAAACAAGCTCTCATCACTGCAGAACAACGCCTGGAAGGACCGCTCAATGACATAGTACTCCAGGAATTTACTGAATAAGAGGTTGTCGCACTACAGCAGGTCGAAGCCACTCGAGCCAAGATCGAGGCTTTCGAAGCAGAATTGGTCAGACCTGAGTGAATCGAGATGAGTCATAGGAGAGTGTTGGGGACCTATTGGCCCTTGACCAAGTTTTGAAGAGTACTTGGTCTTACTTGACCACTTTTGGGATTGCGATAGCTTGCCAAGGAAGGAGCGCAACACGAAGCATAAAATAAGGAAGCAAGACCTATTTTGGGGTCTATTTTAGGGTTTTAGGTTGATGTAATGGGAAAGGGATGTTGGCCCATGGGTTTACCCATGTTTAGGCCCATTTTGTAATCTATAAATAGGAAAAATAGATAGTAAGATAAGGGAGATAGTAATGTAGTACATCTGTGTGATGTATGAATGAAAGCTTAGTGCTAGTAATGGGATCTATGTGATCATATGTATCTTAGAGTGCTCTATGCATGAGATCAGAGAGATAAGTGTAGGTTGTTATAGTCTGATGTTGAAGAGAAAGGAAGAAGGATCTAGCAAGCTGCACAGATATTTTGTCATGTGCAAAGTAAGGGTCGTTAAAACTCTTTGCTGTAACTACTTGACCAAGATAAGATAAATAAGACTTTGTGGATGTAGCCCCAGGGTGGGGGTGAACCACGGTAACTATGTGTATAGTGTTTTGTGCTTCTCTCTTATGTATGTATCTCTTTCTTGGATAAGTGCTTGATGTGGTTAAGTAGATCTAGTCTCATGCTCTGTGCCGTTGATGAATGAATGAACATTAGATATTATATATGAGATGCTTAGTGCTTGATCTGTTAAATCTAACCTATATTGTTGTGAATAAGTACTGAATCATTCTTAGTATAAGTATTCACTGTGATCCTCTATGACTTCTGTGAGGTATATTAATGAATGTATGTTAAGGAGTAACTGATTCTAAGTGTGCTTTAAGAAAGATAATCACAGATTTGTGTCCCATCTAAGGTTACAGACACCTGAGTCTTGCAACCACCCTTGCCTCTACCTCGGGTGAGACTTCATCTGCTTCGCAGGTGTTTCCGAAAGGGCCGGTAGTTAGGGATTTTTTGGTTCACTCTTGAGCTTTGAACCCTGGTTCTGCCCCTATGCCAACACATACGAGAAATTTATGCCCAAAATATTAACCAACTATCCTAAATCTGCATTCCTGAAACTCTGTTTCCTAGGCTGTCCCTTGGCATATTAGACCCATAAAATCATGTTTTATTTATAACATATCTCTATTAGAGATACCTACATGAATCAGATTTAATATCCAATTGGAGTCACTTCAATCTGACCTTTAATGAAAAAATTATGATCAAAATAGTGACTGTTGGTCTAGGTGGAAATTCAAAAACAACTTTGTTATGCAGGTTGTTCCTAAGTAGATTTGGCATATCAACTCATAGAATTCAAAAAATTGTTTTTAATGGATATATCCCTCTGAATATGCTTTCATTTTTATTTGGAATCACTCAAATTAGACATCAAACAAAGAAATTATTACTGAAATACTGTTGGGAGCTCTCGACTGACCACCACTCCTCAATAGGTAAATATTGCATTTTTCTTTATTTATCTTCCTTGGATTTTTTTCATAAGAAATACTTGTCAAAATTTTCATATGTTTTGGATGAAGAGATCCAAAAAACTCTCTTCTTCCATGTTCTAATGTTTTATTGCAGGAAAGTGCAAGTTTTTTGCAGGTTGCAGGAGGATCAAGAAAGTCAATATATGCACAAGTGATTTTCAAGACCAAATTATTTTGATTAAGGACATGCCATCCAAAAATCCACATCAAATGAATACCAAGTGTTGACCAATATCAAAATCATACCATGCCCAGTCACAAGCACTATGCCAGTACTACCAAACGAAGTCTTCCGGAAGCTCATTATGTCAAGGCATGCTCATTTATTTTCCCTCTTCTGAGCTTAACAATCCATCCATGTTGAAGCTAGAACTTCCATATGCTTATGTAGTTGATCTTAAAATTTTCATCTTACTACGACTACCAGATCATGAATTCAACCCATTTTCCCTTCACAATCTTACTGTGATTTCCTACTTCATCCACCCCTAACCTATGAATAAAGTCTCTTAGCTCACTTGCATGCTGAGTTACCTCACTATTCCTTTCCTTTTTCCAAATAAATTCCTTCGTGATAGTGAAAAATTTTCATCAATGGTTCTTCAAATCATTTTTTCTATGCTCGTGTTAGATGATGTGGGATTCCTTAAGTTCCTCCTTCCAACAAATATCGTCCCATCAACACCAACACCTTATCTATCATCAAGATTAGAGATATCTTATAGTACCTTGGGGCTTGCATCCATCAATGTCAGGCTTTCTCACTGATGAGAATTGGAATACCTTATTTTAACTTGATTGTTAGATTCCATAGGGGACTCGCTTCAAGATATTCATTCGTATATGTCAGAATGTACTATGGTAGCTTGTCACTCATTTTCATTAATGGTGAGTTGTCTCGTGTTTGTTAATGATATCCACTAATGATCAATAATCCAATGAAATCTTCCCATGTTTGAATTCGACACATTCATTCACATGGTTATAATTGTACCACAGGTTTGGATATGGTTGACAATTTTATGGTTTCATATCACTAACAATAGTTTGCAGCTTCTGATTTTTTCAAATAAAACGTTCAAATCTAGTAGATTAATTCTAGAAATAAGATGGCAAAAAGGTTCTAGTTCCAGATATTACCCTCTATTCCTCAAACCAAGAGGAAGACAAAAATGTGATTCAAATAAGATTGTTTCACTTTAGATCCATGATCTAGCAATAACAACCAAGAGATTCCTCCATTATCACAAGATCTCTCAGATGCATAACTCATTGAATTCTTAGGTAGGTGAAACTATGTTGTTTTCTAATATTTTATGAGTAATTAATTGATGCTAGAAGAAGTGTATTTGGAAAATTCTTTATGCTCCTTGTGATTTTCTTGCCACTCTCATATGTCGTTTCTTATTTTTTCTGTTTTCGAGGATAGAAACAACCTTTAGTTGGGGGGGAAGACACTCATACCCTTTTATTCCATATCACTTAGTCTTTACTCTTATACCATCTTTTTATCCAATATCACATACTATGTACCCTCATATGATGGTGATCAACATCTTTATCCCATATGACTATTGTTGTTCTTGTAGATCTCCTCATTGATTTCCTAAAACCCGTCATTGGTTTTCATTTGAGCACAACTCCAAATCAAAATTCGATGGTTGAGGGATGATTTTGATACTATGGGGATGCTTTAGCATTTGTTAGATAGGTCAATCATGGATTTCATCAAAATTTGGTTATTTTCAGTGCAAATCTTATAACCACAATGCAATCCTATAACAACAATGCAAATCTTGTAGCACACTCATTGCTTTGCATACTTGTGTAACACAAAATTGAAATACACCACTTGGATATTGTTCATAATGTTGATAACATGGTTTGGCTCCTATCCATATCCATCAAAATCGAACTTCTTTCTCATGGGGAGTTGGTCAAACTAAATGTCATCTCAGAAATTTTAACAGTCAAATCTGCTCGAAGGGCACTTTTTGCACACTGTTTTTAAGCAGCTAAGGATAGATCGAGAAAAAACAAGACATGGGTTTTGTGCTCCATATAGAAATTTGAGTACATTATGAGAAAATTTCTTTGAAAGTGCACAAGGAGGGATGTGCGGGTAAGTGTTTAAGGAAGATTTCTACTTTTTACCACTCTACACAAGAAAACGAGAATTTAAGTAATTTTGCACAACAATGCCTTTTCTTCATCAAACTGAAAATTTGTAATTGTGACAAGATGAGAAATATTGAAGTAAATCATATCCATTTTGAAACACTCAATTGGGATTTAAAACAATCCCGGGGCATACATTTTTGTGCATAGACTTATAAAAACAACAAGACAAAAATGGCCAGTTCGACGAATTTTGTATAGGTAAATGAAATAAAGATGGAAAATTTCGAGATCTGGGTTTTGTTAAAAAATTGATAATATTCAGCCTTCATGTATCACTTTGAAAAAAAGGAACATTTACAAGATTTGGAATGCATTTTTATAATTCCACTCGAGCAGGTGAGCACCCCATTTTCTTCATTACACTTAAAGTTTGAAAATAAATTAGTAAATGCACAAGATCAAAGATCCAATTATAATTTGAAATGTAGTCATAGATTACACGCACAATGAGGTGTTATTTAATATCCTGTAGCAATAATAATAAATCAGAGGAAGCTCATGTAGGAACAAACCAATGAAATCAACATTAGAAATTGTGGGGTACAACTTCCTTGACCTTGTTTAAAGTATTTTCAGTTATATTTCAATTATTAAAATTTAGTTGGTAATTAATTTTGGTAGTCTAATGAATAATGGTAGCCTAAACTCTATCCATAAACCTTGAAATTTTGAAAATAAATCACTAGTAAAACCCAACAGTTGGAGGAGTACAACTCCGATTTGAGGAATGGTTAAAACAACATGGAATTACAAGATTCTATTAATTGGCCATCGATTTTCCTATTAATTTCTTCTCAAATTCAAAACTGTCACTTGGAAATTGTTCATGGACTTCATGTCATGGTGAAATTCATATTCTATCACCATAAAGTTGAACAATTTGCAGACCTGTGGGATGGCACCAACAAAAAAGACAATTTAAACCCCAATTTATGAACATATCATGTAGAGGCTCTAATTTTCAAAAGCCATAAATTCATAACTGGGGCCGAAATATGCAAATTCAAACCTCTTTGTAATACAATCAAATAATTCCCAACGATTTCATGCATAAATTAAGGCAACACTTGAAAGAACAAAGTCTCAAATGAACTTAATGTTGGGCATTCAAGAGCTGTGAAATTCTCAGTGATCATTGTGGTTAATACAAAATTTTTAGTGGGGGTCATTTTGATGGATGTGATTTTTATTGCAAGGAATGAATTTGCAATAGTTTTCACAAATAATAAAGAAGTGATGAGACAAGTTTCCCTTATTGAGATTGTTGTGTTGAGAAATTTGGCCATCGTTGCCCATGGATTTACAATTGTGTCAACAAAAAGAGTAAGTGAGACTTCATATCTATATTTCATTTTCAATTGAACACTTCAGGTTGTAGGCAACTTCTAATACTGTTACTCTCCACTGGTTCGATGCTTGGATTGTTTGATTGTTATAGTTGTTTTAACCTGTTCTAATGATACACAAGGACATGTGACATAAGATACATGAATAATGTTGGGTTGAAATTCAATATAATTATCAATAAATTTATTGTTGCTTATCTTTCATACACAATGAATAATAAGGAAGGTTTATCACAGATATGACGGTCTCCAAGAAGGACAACATAAAAAAATGAAATAGGGCACAAATTGTTTTCAATATATCTTTGAAATCGTGAACCCACTGGCTATGAAATTTGGAGGAGAAATGCATCAATGAAAGAATAATAAACAAAACAAATGTCAGGTCAAACCTATTTATATTTTGTGAGAAATAATCCACCTACACCTACAACCATTTTTCATTTTCTTCAAATTCGTCCATTCTTGGGCCGTGATTTTTGGTGGACATAAGCAATAGAGGTAATACCAACAACTTCAACAATTTCATCAGAATCTGGTTGATAAATTATGAGGAAGTGGATGACCAAGTTTGTTGCAAGACATCCTGTAACCCTTTAGAGATTCAGTAACCGTTTGTTCATTTGCATACTAGTGCAAACTTAAACAAAAGTCCACCATATGGGTTTTATGTGCAAATTTCATAAGATGGTTTGGTACCTATTGAACCATATATTTGGTTGATAAATTATGATGGGTCAGGGAACAAGATATGTGGTTGATGCACAAACTATTGGGCCATCATTTTGAATGCATGATTGAATTTTCAAGTTTATGATATTTTTGCTAAAGGAGGAAGATATTTTGTTGCAGCGAAAAAGAGGTGAAGTCTAAGAAGAAGGTGTTTCCACACAAGAACCAACACAAAAAATTGTGGTTGTCACACAAGATCCAACCACACGAAACTCAAGCTCAAAGGTAAGTGTTTCCACACAAGAACCAACACTTGCAAAACTTGTGGTTGTCACGCTAGAACCAACCACAAGTAGCTCAACTGCCACTCAGAAAATTTTCAGAGGAAGAAGATTCCATCACACATTTCAAGAGAATTAGATACAAGGTTGCATGAGTAAATGCAACATGTTCAGTTGGGGGGAGATGTTGAGTCATCAATTTGCCATCCTTTTTAACATTACATCACATAATTTTTTGTTTTCCCGTAACCTTGCATTAATACCATTTAATGTTTATATGAGGGATTGGAATTATTATTTTTCAATGCATTTGTTTTAGTATTTTGAGTGAATTTATGATTAAATATTAGAAAAATAACATGTTCTCATTTAATCTTGAAAGCTCGGTGAGTTTGGTGATGTTTACAAGTATATTTGGAGTTTCTAACGATGCTTATTTTTACCACCCAACTCCAAATTTGAATTTCCTCTCCAGCCATTGAATATTTGATAAGAATTTGGAATGTTCATTCAAGTATATTGGATAAAGAAGAATCGTGAAGTTTTGTATGATATTAGTTATCAATTATCTCAAAGATTTTGGAGATATTGTTGACTTTCTAAATACTAGAAAATGGTTGTCACCACATGAGAGAAAAGTGGATTTGAATTTATTAGTTCCTTATCTTATTCTAAAGAAAATTATGTATAAATAAGAGTTCCATGTCCATTCCAAGGAGAGGACACTTGGAGCATATGTCCAACTTATGATGGAGTGAACAAAACATCTTGAGAATTTCTTCCATATGGATTGATAGTTTTTAATTTTATTGTGTTTTATGATTTGATATAGTTCAAGATGTTGTAGCTTAGTTCACTACCTTGTTCTTGGGAGAATTGAGCTCACTCCAAATGGATCATGGTGGTTTTTTGTTTCATTTTATGCAAGTGTGTTTATTTTATGCAAGTTTTTTTTTTTCATTTTTTTTTATCAAAGCATTGTTTCATATTGCTTGGTTTTGATATACAACAATTATATCTTGAAGATTTATTAATGCCAATGCCATGTAGCTTTTAAAGTATTGTTTGCATGGTGTGTTGATTGATCCTCTCTTCTTTCCTCTATCTTTCTTTTAGTTTTGTGATTGAGTTTTTTTGAGTGTAGGTAAATCTCATTGAAGATTGAACGATAATATTGAGTTTGATTTTTTTATGCTAACACTGTGTACTTAAAAGTGAAATAAACATAACCCATGCCCTTGAAAACTCTGCATTGTTAACCCAATGAATATCATCTCATTTTCTTTTTGCAATTGTCGACGTGTGAAGTAGAATAGCCTTTTACATGCCTTGTTTTATTTTGAAAATTATTATAACAATGTCGATTGAAGGTGGGAACGAGGTTTGATCCAAGAATTTCATACAAGAACACTTAGGATTTGCTTAAGTGAAAGATTGTAGCCCGTGCCCAACATAGAAATTCCTTGTTTTGCTGCCTAGTAAACGAGATTCTTGTAACTTGCATTGATGCTAGTTAATGCTATAAACATAGTTTTATAAAGTTTAATAATGTTCTTTTCCATAGATTAGGTAGCCATTCATGTTATAATCTCTGAATAAACAATGCTGACATCTCTAATCTTACACCTCCGGATTGATGATTTAATGTCCATAAATTATACATATAATTTGACTGACAAGCTCCAAAACTCTCCTTGGGAGGGTCCTTTGATCCTTTGTAGCCTCTCTGTCTATCTTAATTGATGGATATGAAGAAGTGTCCTTACTCTCTGAATGGTAGAGATTAGAAAAGTAGGAAGGAATGGAATGTCAAGATGGGTATGAAAAAATTGGTCTCAAGATTCAACTTGCAAACATAATTGTGTTTCAATATTCTCCTTCTAAAGTCCACCCCTGAGTGTCTCTATATAGTGAAATTTCCTGCTTCGAAAAAACTGTTTTCGGGTGTGAAGGGAATGTCTTGGACAAAGTTCCCCTCTATGTGGAAGAGACCCTCCATGAATGTGGATAGAGCTTGAGGCATTTCTTCATTAATTGTGCCATTGAGGACAATATTGAAGATATTTTGCATGTTTTTATACTTGTACGACTTTCGAAGGAAAAGCCATGGACGTTGCACAAAATTTGATATGGTAGTTCGTGCAAGTGCATAAAACGTATTTTATAAATATTCTAATCAAGTTTTGGAGTGAATTTTAATAGCCATGAGGTAGCTTTTTTATTCTAAATCCTTGTCCACTAATGATGTTTTTTGGTGATCACTTGAATGTCTATGTGAGTGGGAATTAGGTGATAACAATTGCCCCCTAAAGTATGAGGTTAGGAGCTACCATATAGCCAAAATACACTATTTTTTTATGTCCCATATGATTGTAATATATGACACACACACACACACACACACACACACACACAC
>SNQJ01S0061104.1:43703-55314 GCA_010110895.2 Picea sitchensis | reverse complement strand
GAGAGAGAGAGAGAGAGAGATGTTATGAAACCCACTTGAAAAGAACCAAACATTGTATGAAAATAATATTTTTATACAAACAAGGTGGGTATTTCTCATGCTCATGAAATTATCAAAATATTGCAGGAGAATATATGTATGCTTTGGGTGCATGTTTGAACATGATGAACTTTCTAAAAGATAGTGCATGATGTTGTAGCTGGAAAATCAATGATGTAGAAATATGCATCACTCTCAAGGGCATAGATAACAATTCTTTGATGAGAGGGATCCTTGGAACATGAAAGGAGAAACTGCGAGGAGTGATCATTCTTGAAGGAATTAATATCCATAGAAGAATAGGGTTCTTCGACTGGAACTAGGATTTGCAACTGTCACAAGGTACAATATGTAGTAAAAATTCAAAGATATAAGAGAGAATAAACCATAAAACTTTAGAAATAAACCATTGAACATCCAATATACCAAAAATTTACCATGAACAACATCACTAATATAGAGAGAATAACCCTTAAGGTAGGGTAACACCATCAAATAATCCTTGTAACACCCCAGGTTTTGAATCCCCATTTTAAACAATGTATTGTTACAATACTGAGAGGACATAGTTCCCAAACAATTATTAAAAGGCTAGTGTGCCCAAGAAATGTAATGTTTTGATCATTGTTAATAATAAATACATCATTGGCTGCTAGACGGACAAGGACTAGAGTTATAGGGGGCTATGATTCCACAAGAGAGGGGGCTTGAGGGGATAAATGTTTATTTCCTACTTTAATTACCCTTTTTTCTAAGGAAGTGGATCAGTTATGTGAGTTTCTTGGGGGAGGCCAGGAGGTTCTTGATTCCCCACGAAATAATTAAACCTGCCCCTGGTCTGTTGGGGGATTGGCTGATTGCTTGTTCGCTCCTTCATTATATTATTTGTTCATTAACTTGTTCAGTCGTTCATTCATACCATCCTTACCTATAACTTATTGATCCATCCTCATCCGCGTCTTGGCTTGGAAAAGGGAAACAAACTGCCAAAGAGTAGCCATGGTATTGTTGGTTGTAGTGGTCGCTGGTGTAATCCAGCCATGACTTGAGGCCTGCATGTCTGAGATGCATTGACTTGTGTCCATATTTGTTCACAATTGCGAGTCCTGAGAGTTCAAACATTGAGATTATGGACCAGTTGTGTTGGAGCCCTGGAAGGAGAAGCACTACCTGAGGGACTATGTAGCAGAGAAGGGTGGAGGTCCATTCTATTGGGTGGTGCAGGCTGGGTAGAAGAGAGATGGGTACTTGGATTGTTGTGAGTTCTAGGAAATCCTGTGAGAGCTTGAGTGCTGACTAGTTTGGGAATCCAAGTAACACTCTGGAACCATCCTTGTGGATTCATAGCTCTGGCTCGGGGGTGACACTGCTATCGAATTTTGGAACAATAGTGTCTACGGTTGGGTGGAACGTCCTTGGTTTGCATCTAGTTGGTGTCATATTTTATAAATACAAGTGCTCTCTGTTATGTTATTAATTTCCTGTATATGAATGCATTCCACTGTGTATTTATTTATCATTTAATTTGATCTTTATAATATGCATGCTTGTTGGTTATTGTTGTGCATGTCGTTAGATCCTTTATTTTATGCATCCTTATTAATTTAAAAAGGTAACTGTAAGAGAAATAAGTCCAAGGGTGGGCTTGAAGGTGGCGCACCCCGATCTGTGGGTGACGGGGTCTGTTACAGATTGGTATCAGAGATTTTGGTTGAAACACCGAGTGAGTATGGGCCAAGTCTATTGGTCAAAGTCTCGTGGTTGAGATCGAATTTTGACCTTGAAGTTGAAAATCCCAGGAGGAATGACATTGCAGAATCTACGCAGGAGCTAAAACGTCAAAGATCCTTTGTAAGGGATCAAAGAATTGTGACCATCCCTTTTGAATTCAGGAGCGATCGCCACTGTGGGATCAAGAGAGGTCCAAGATCGGTGGATCAGAGGGTAGGTGAACAAGGGTCATCCGATGAAGGAGAAGAAAAAGGTTGAGTAGGTTTATGTCTCAACTGTCAAATCTATGCGTGAACAAATGTGAGTCGTCAATTTGCGAGAGGACATGCATCGATAGATCGTTGACTTTGGGTGAAAGAACTCTAGGAGAAAGTGAAGGTAGGGAGTTTGAAACTCCTGAAGCCCAAAGAGTTGAAGCGATTCATGGCTGTCAATCTGCAGGAGGACACACGTCGACAAATCATCGACTTTGGGTGAAAGCACTCCAGGAGAAAGTGCAGGTGGGGAGTTTGAAACTCCCAAAGCCCGAAGAGGCCAAGCGATTCATGGTCGTCGATCTGCGGGAGGACACACATCGACAGATCGTCGACTTTGGGTGAAAGCACTTTGGGAGAAAGTAAAGGCGGGGATTTTGAAACTCTTGAAGCCTGAAGAATCAAAGCAATTCATAGTCATCGATCTGTGAGAGGACACGCGTCGAAAGATCATGAACTCTAGGTGAAAGTGTTTTGGGAGGAAGTAAGCAGGGGAAGTTGAGAATTCATAAGGTTGAAGTCCCGAAGTGGAATAGAGCCATTTATTTGAGGTGGATGTGTGGTGCATGATCTAGAACTTTAGGTAAGTAGTACTCCGGGGGAAAGAAGAGGTCAAAAGTGCTAAACTCTTGAAGCGCGAAGTCCCGAAGTGGATCTCGATCATTGATCTTGAATGAGGATGAGGACCGTTGATCTAGTCCTAGCTGAAGGTTCCGAAGTTGTGAAGCACCTAGGAGGGTAAGGCTTGGGTCACAACCCAAGGTCACCGGCGAGGAAGGAGCTAGTGCCTGTCAATGTGAGATTGGAACATGGCGCTAAGGAAGTAGGACCCATGGATAGCCGTCGATATGTGAACAAAAAATCGATGGTGGGGGACCATTGTGGGTAGAGGAGGAAAAATTAGCGGATGTTCTAGTTCGCATACCACTATTTTCTAGCGCCGCTAATCTTGTCGGGACAAGAGATCAACGAAAACGATTTAAAGGAGATTTGGGTGAGCACTTTTCATATTGCGGGGACAGAGATATCCGATAAAGAGTGAGCACGTTGTCAGCCCGCAATTACTGTTGACCTTTGATCTTAGCCCTCGATTAGTTTTCAACCACACGACCTCCGATATAGTAATTTCTAACACAGAAAGCACCAGGAAGGATTTGGCCATGGTCTTGAGCCATGGTCACCTAGGGAAGTGGTTTGAAGGGAGTGCCTGTGCATAATTAAATTCTGTATCAGCTAAGGGATAAAATGGAAGTGTTATACGGTGTAGATTGATACATATATCTTATTCATGAATTGAGAAGAAAAGGGACCTATAACATGGTTTGGAAAATTCTTTTTATCATATGCTTAATTCTAAAAAAATGGTCGCTTACACATTTTGCAGAATTAAGGGGTTTAAACACATCAACTTAAGATGCGTATTGAATAAATGGAAGAAGGCAAGGGAGCCTCCAACCATGATAAGGAGGTTGAAGGCTAAAATACTAGAATTGGCAATGCAGAGACAGAGTCCAATATATGTAAGGGAAGAGGAGAGAAGGAAACATTGCTAGAAACTATAAGAAGCCTGAAAATAGAAGTGCAGAGCTACAAAGAATAAAATGAGAGACTAATGAGAGAGAAAAGTCAAATAAATGCTTGAGTGCTGCAGATCTTAAATCACCTACAAAGTCAAGCCAAGAATGGATCAAAGAAAGAGGAAGAAGGCAGGTTTCGTGAAAGAGGTAGTTATTCGAGAAGTGCCAACAGAACCCATAGAAACCACTCACCTCCTTACTCAGAAAGAATTTTTTATGCATCAGAAGATTCCATAAGCAGTCCAGAGGTGTCTCTTGTTAGGCACCAAAGAAGGAGACATGAAGTGGACAGTTTGCAAGGAGAGACGAGGAAGCTCAAGACACCATCCTTTGATGGTGAAAGAGAGAGGGAGGATGATGCTGAAGCATGGTTGCTTGAAATCATGATATATTTTCAATTGCATAACTATTCATCAAATCTAGAAGACCGAATTTCCACCTACCATTTACACAGGAAAGCTGCAATGTGGTGGGATCAACTGAAGAAAGTTGAACATATTAATGAGAGTAGGATCACTTGAAAGAAGTTCAAGAAGTACTTCCAGAAGGAGTACCTCTCAGAGAATTTCTATGAAAAGAAAATGCAGGAGCTATTTGAACTCAAGTTGGGAAGCATGACCATGGAAGAATATGAGAAGAATTTTTTGGGGTTGTTAAAATATGTCAGGTTCATTAACGATGAGAAGAATTTCTTAGGGTTGTTAAAGTATGTCGAGTTCATTAATAATGAGAAGGTGAAGATACAAAGGTTTTTGAGTGGACTAGCAACCTTTTATAAAGAAAATATTAGGTATGATGAGCCCAAGACCTTGACTGAATCCATCAGGAAGGATCAATACCTGTATGAGCAAGGACAGGGAATAGAATCCTTGCAGAAATATTGGAAGGATAAGAAGAAGGATAAATCTGATCAGAGGAGGAAATGATTCAAACCTCCCTTCAATAAGAATGAGTCGAACAGAAATCATCAAGATCAGTATTCTGAGGGTGAATCCAAGAAAGAAGATTCCTTGGGAAAAAGGGGAACACCACCAGTCCAATGCTGGGGATGCAAGGAAGATCACCTGTATAAGGATTTCCCACATAGAAAGGACAGAGTGAAGACTGTGCACAACGTCTAAGAGGCTATAACCGTTGAAGATATGGGAATAATCTATGCATCTTTAGATGATCGACAAGTAGTGTACCCATCCAATATGATCGAGGTGGAAGGTAAGATCATAAATAATCATGTTGCTATTTTAATTGATTCAGGAGAAAGTCATTGTTACATTGATCCTAAAATAGTGTATAGATTACATTTGGAGAAAAGTAAGCTTGGAAAATCAAGTTTGGTTCAGCTAGCCACTGAAACCAAAAGGAGAATCCATGATATGGTTAGAGGATGTTCCATAGGTCTTAATGGTGTGAATACAAATGTTGATCTAAATATCATACCATCGGGGTCTTATGATATTCTAATTGGAATGGATTGGATGGACCAACATCATGCTGTCCTAGATTGTCAAAGAAAGAAATTTACCTATCTCGATGAAGATGGAAAACATAACACTATGGAAGGAGTTCCAAGACCCATCTCTATAAGGGATATTTCAACCTTAGAACTGAATAGATTTTTTAGAAAAGGATGTCAATTGTATGCAGCCCATGTGGAGGAGCCAAAAAATACAAAGGCGCCAAGACTTGAAGATTTTTTGGTACTACATGAATTCAAATATGTATTCCAAGAGATACCAGGGTTTCCACCAAGAAGGGAGATAGAATTCTCAATTGATTTAGTGCCTGGAGTTTCCCCGATGTCAGAAAAACCTTACAGAATGAGCACACCAGATTTAAAAGAATTACAAATGCAGTTGGAGGAATTGTTGAAGAAAGGGTACATATCTCCAAGTGTTTCACCTTGGGGAGCACCAGTACTTTTTTTCAAAAAGAAGGATGGAACCTTGAGGCTGCGTATTGAATTTCAACAAATGAATAAGTATACTATAAAGAACAAGTATCCTCTACTCATAATTGATGACCTCTTTGATCAACTAAGAGGAGAAAAGATATTTTCGAAGATTGACATGAGGTCAGAATACCATCAGGTAAGGATCAAGGAAGAAGACATTCATAAGACAACCTTTAGAACCAGGTATGGGCAATATTAATTTGTAGTGGTGCCATTTGGACTAACCAATGCACCAACTGTCTTTATGTTCTTAATGAATGACATATTCAGAAATTATTTGGATAAGTTTGTCATAGTATTCTTGGATGACATACTTTTCTATTCCTAGTATGAAGAGGAGCATGAACATCACTTAAGACTGGTATTGCAAGTGATGAGAGAACATTAGTTGTATGCCAAGATGAGTAAGTGTTATTTTTATCAAAAGTAGATCCATTACTTGGGAAACAGTATTTCAGAGCAGGGCATAGCAATAGATCCAAAGAATATTGAATCCATTAGAGGATGGTAAACACCCATAAATGTGTCAGAATTCAAATCTTTTATGGGATTAGTTGGTTACTACAGAAGGTTCATAGTAGGGTTCTCTAATATTTCTCATCCCATCACTTATTTCCAAAAGAAGGGAACTAAATTTGAATGGACACCTAATTGTGAAGCGAATTTTAAACTGTTGAATGAATTACTTACTAGTGCACCTGTGTTAAAGATTGCTGACCCAAATGAAAGTTTTGTGGTATGTATAGATGCATGTAAGGAAGAACTTGGGGGAGTCCTCATGCAAAATGGACATGTCATTGGCTATGAGTCCAGAAAGCTTAAGGAGCATGAGAGGAACTATGCCACACATGACTTGGAGCTTGTTTTCATTGTCCATGCCTTGAGAATATGGAGGCATTATCTCATGGGGAAGAGAATTGAATTAAGGACAAAAAACATTGGCCTAAAGTATCTTTTTGAGCAACCAACCTTGAATGCCAAAAAAACAATATGAATGGAATTTTTAAGTGAATATGACCTCGATATCAAGCATATAAAAGGAAAAGAGAATAAATTTGTCGATGCACTTAGTAGAAGAGTGCATCTCATGCATGCTACTGCTGTCAGTATTTCTATAGTGGGAAAACCCACCTATGGACTACATTAGGGTTCAAAATGTAGGCATATCTAACTGTATAAAATTATCCTACTCTTTAGACTACCCCGAATATACCCCACATTTAGACAAGAAATACAAAGTAAAAACATCCGGTAACTCTACCTTAAACTCCGCGTCCGGTGTCGATTCTTTCATGTTCGATTGCTCCTTGACTACAAGTCTCCTCCCAAGGCCGACCTACATTCACAAAAAGACAAACAAGAAAATATGAACATGTATCTCACATATGAATTAGTGGGTTAGATGTCAGTATAAAACATAAATCAAACTTAAATATTGAACACATCATATTGTGGGACAAAAAAAGTATTTCTTTTATTAATATCACAAAGTTTACCTACAATGCAATCGGTGATTGCTCCTCGAACCTGGTCTGGGATCCTCTTCACCAAGATCCACCTGTGTTTCCATGTATCTTTCTCCTTTCACACTTCTTTCTAGGGAAATGGCATTAGCTTATAATGGAGGAAAAAGGCAAGAATGGGCAATTCTGGCACAAAACTCACAAGGTGGCTGCAAATTCTTGGGGCAAGGAGGGGATGTGAAACGGGAAGAGTTTCACTGTTCTTATGCTTCTCTTGGGAATGAGACCCCAACACCTCATTTTATATGAAAAAATGATGGTTATTCGGTTGGGTGACGGGCTATAGGCGGTGGGACAGTTGGAAAACTACCCAATAGCCCGTAATCTCAATGAATTCCTTGCAACTTTTTAATTTTTGCAACATTTGTGGGTATACGCGGGCTGTAATGGTGCAACTAGTGTACCTATGTGAGCTGTAGTGGTGCATAAAGTGTGTGTACGTAGTTAGTAGTGGTGCAGGGCACATACATCTTCAAAAATGTGGTTTTAAAGAAGAGCTGCTCAGTGATGGCTTGACAAAAATAACAAGTAAGAGGGCCAAATGCCAGGTATGCATGTATGGTGCAATTTAGGGTTATAAAGGATGCCCCCTAATGGGTGAGGTCAGTGGAGAATCTGATGGCCGAAATACATTACAAATCTTCACCAACATACGAAGCGAGTGGGATCAGGACCAGAGTTCGAGAGGTGCCATCTGGAAAAATAATAATTGTATCACTGAGGTGGGCATACCCATGCTCGGGATGAAATAAATCATGGCTTCCAATAAAATACACTACAGATCCATGTCATATAACTATATAAAGTGTATCCATGAGAAATACACAACATATATACATCTCAAAATCAAAGATATACATGTATAGTATCCATCTTCAAGAAGTCAAATGATGCTTGATGGATGGAGATGAAGCCTTCAGATCTCAAGAAACAACTTCAAGATCTTAAAAAATTGGGTAGGAGTGTAATGTAAGTGTATGAATTCACTACCCATAGGTCTTCGACGGCTTGTCAGGGAACAAACAAGAGGATCTTGGTGATCAGGCAGAGAACTTCATTGATTTCGAACAAATACTTGATTGGACTTATGGGGATGGCCGAGCAAGAGGGAAAGAGAAAAACTGTAGAAAGGCCGACTCAGGTTGGGTAAAACTTCCTTTGGACAATAACACGATAGATGATCCGACTCAGAAAACATGACATTGACATAAGTTCATGATGCAGGAGGCAACACAAACTCTCCATGTGTTTGGAAGAATAACCAAATGCAGGAGGACATAAATCTATGTAGCGAGAACAACTTCCTAAGGACATATTAAATCCTAATTCTTGACGACAAACGTGTTGGACAACTTAGGGGGGGGGTTGAATCAGTTGTTCCCGTGCTTAAACAATTATGCTTATTTTAAATTATTGACAGAGTACTCAATGACAATCACAATAATGCATGGAAGCAAGCAATAGAACATTCAACATCATTCACACATATGATATACACAGAGACAGATATTTCCCGAGGAAACCCATAAAGGGTAAAAACCTCTTCTTCTTTATATGATGAGTATTCTTTACATTCTGTACATTATCATGCTTATGAGCACCAACTCATAATGAGGCTACAACCTTTTTTGCAAGCTGCTACTTGCTCAGAGCACCAACTCTCTAGATTCTCTAGCACCCACTAGAAGGAAGCACCAACTCCTTGTGTTTCTATAGAACCTTTAGAAGGAAGAAACAACTCCCTAAGTGTTCCAGCACGAACTGGATGGAAGCACCAACTTCCAGTTACACAGGCACCAACCTGTAAAATAGAGAACTACAGTTCTCCCTTGCACCACCCTTCCACCCTGGTTTCTCTGGCTGCAACCAGATGAGAGCTACAACTCCTTGTGTTCAAGAACCCACTTGAACCTCTGAGGACAACAGTCCTCCCTAGCACCTCCCTTCCACCATGAAATATAAAGTTTTCTATATATAAATTTATCACAGTGATACAAAATTTATCATTGGCTTACCAGGCTTATCACTATTCTGCTATGCTACTCTGCTCTCTTGTACCGGTGTCTCTCTGTCTTCATCTTCTTGCGATTTCTGATCTTTTGTTTTTCTCTACAAGAGCACCTCAACCTTCCTTTAGTGTCTCATTTTCTTGCTGCACACATGCCTTGCGCTTTCTGTGATTCTGCCTTTTATGCTCTGTGCACCATGTCCATTCAATGTACCATTCCTCTTCTCTCTATTTCAGCTACTGCACACTCCTCCTTCTACACACCTTAATCACTCTCTACAACAACAATCCTCATCTCTTCTTTGTTCTACATACTTATAATCTCTGTGCACCTTGTGCATTCTCTCTCGCCATGCTTCTGCATGCGCTCCCCATGTCGAGTGCTTTGCCTGATCATCATTCCAACTCTTTAGCTTCTCTGGCAGTTAAACCCATGCGTCCATCATCACTGGGTGTTATGCCGAGATTCCTTCGCCTGTCTTGCAGTTGAGACTCTTCATTTTCTCTATCATAGTCGATCTCATTCCCTCTGTTGCAGTTCCAGGCTCCAACTGTCATCCATCTGTCAATCACCTCTATGAACAATCTTCATTCCACTGGCAGATTCCTTGAGACTCTTCAACTCCTCTAGAAATCACACAAAAGTCTCTTTGAGTCCTCTGGCAGAAACCATCAATGGTTTCTAGCAGTTACAGTGCGAACCTTGAAATGGAGCCTAGCTATGCTAGCTTCTTCCACTTAAGTGACCACCGGCTACATCGACATTTCGCCATTTCAACATTCGTAAATTTGGCATTCCTGTGATCAAGTGTCTCGACACTCCAAGTCGCGATCCCAGAAATGGAGCTTGGTTGCACTAGCTTCGATCATTTCGACGTTTCACATTTTTCCATTTTGCGATTTTGCATGTCGCGAGGCATCTCGACTCTCCAAGTCGTGATCCTCGAAACTCTGAAAAAGGAGCTTAGATGGACTAGCTTCGATCATTTCGACATTTCGCATTTTGCTATTTCGCGATTTCGCATGTCGCGAACTCCTTTTGCTAGGCATCTCGACTCTTGCCTCCTCCAGCTCCTAGTATTTGAAACTCCGATTGATGTGCCTATTTCGGGATTTTCGGCGTTTCGCATTTCGACACTTCGGTATTTCTGTGATGAAGTGTTTTGACACTTCCAACTCCTGGTATCCGAAACTGTCCTCTTGCTTCTAGGATTTCGGCGTTTCACATTTCACGATTCTGGGACTCTTGATGATGAAGAGTCTCGACTCTTCCAACTCCTGGTATCTGAAACTTTCCTCCTGCTTTCGGGATTTTGACGTTTCACATTTTGCGATTCCAGGACTCCTGATGATGAAGAGTCTCGACTCTTCCAACTCCCAGTATCTGAAACTGTCCTCCTACTTTCGGGATTTTGGTTTTTTGTACTTCGCAATTCTAGGACTCCTGATGATGAAGAGTCTCAACTCTTCCAACTCTCGGTATCCGAAACTATCCTCCTGCTTTCGGGATTTCAGTGTTTCATACTTTGCCATTCCAAGACTCCTGATGATGAAGAGTCTCGACTCTTCCAACTCCCGGTATCCAAAACTGTCCTCCTGCTTTCGGGATTTTGTAACCCCGCTTCACCTTGCTCTTTAAAGAGCGTGTAGGTTCTCCTGGATCCAACGCTGGTCGGACCTCGGGCTCAGATCTGACGTTCATCGATAATTCTCAATGGGATACAATGATCACTGTCGCCTCTCCTCTCGGGCTTACACATCCTCTTAACTTGGAATAATTTCTAAGTGTGAAAGGCCTTGACCTTTGATTCATCTAAGATCCTGAGTATGCTATCTCTCTTGAGCTTTGGCAATGAGTTAACCTCGTCCCTGGTGCACACCTACGCACTGTGTACAACTCTGCGCTAATCCTCTTGAGCTTACGTTGTCTCTGTTTTTCCATCGTTGCATACTCTGATCTTGCCATTAATGACAAGCACACCTGCCTGTAAACATGCCAACAATCTCCCCCTGTGGCATTGATGGCAACCTTGAATGGTTGTGCTAATCTGTTTGGACCTCCAACTGTAGCATCCGGTCCAGACCACTCTTTTTCTCCCCCTTTGACATCAATGTCAAAGAAAACATGCTCCCCCTGAGCTGTTGCAGTATTTTTAGGAGGTATCAGATATTCAATCAATACAAAACCTCCCCTAACAGGTTGGACTCTCTTAGGTGTGAGATGGGATGACACCCAACTTCTGTCGAAGATATTCAAATGGTATCTTGGCTAGGGGTTTAGTAAATATGTCTACTATTTGTTCTGTGGTTGGAATGTAATGTACCTGAACAACCTGATTGGTGACCTTCTCTCTCAGAAAATGGTATTTTATGGGAATATGCTTGGCCTTGGAGTGGAATACAAGATTCTTAGACACACTGATGGCAGTAGTGCTATCACAATGATTTGGGATCGGTGCAACGTATTTTACCTCCAAGTCTGCAAGTGTCTAAATCATCCATAATACCTGAGTGCAACAGGTAGTAGC
>SNQJ01S0061104.1:28176-41976 GCA_010110895.2 Picea sitchensis | reverse complement strand
CCAATAGCTAATCTATACATATGATCAAGGAGTTATGTAATAAAGTAGATCTAACTTTATGGGAAAGAAACATATTACTTTATCATATTAAATGTGAAAGATAGATTACAGCCATTGCCTTGATGTCGTAAGGTCCTTTCCAACTGTCCTTCGTTCCCCACACACTTCTTGCTCCAAGAATTCTGAAACCATAGATCTGATAGCTACTCACAATCTATATTGACAAAGCAAATCTCAAAGTCACTCTAACCAAGCTAATAATTCCAAGCCAAAGAACCATAACCATGAACCCCTTCTCTATGAGAGCTCTTCTCCTTTTATAAGTTGAAGAGGATAAGGTGAGGAGGTTAGGATGATCCCACTAAATCATGAAAGCGAGTAAGATCCAAACCATTCGGATGCCACCTCACCAAAGAAGCTTCCCCTTCTAGAAGATTCGAGAAATCGCTCATTTTTCCCACGTGCTGGAATGTTCGCACCCTATCTATATAGAAACCTGCAAACTGTTCGCACCCTGGCTATATAGCAACCTGCGAGAATTGGTCATTCTCGCACCCTGCCTATATAGCAACCTGCGAACATCCATTTTTATAAGGTTTTTACATAGGAAAATGCAACTTCTTTTCTCAGGAGAAGTTCTTCTCCCTTCCTTCTTTAGGAACTCAGGCCACTGACCCCTCTGAAGGCAACAGATAGGTTTACATCATTAACGATCATAGGGATGACGAAAATAATGTGTAACAATAAGGCATGCTTCAAAGGTTCAGTTGAGAGCAACATGGAGTTGACATTAGGCCAAAGATGCAAGGATGAAACTCTGATTATTAAGACATAATGAAACCCCCTTCAATGTATCTTTCACGAGCCTAGAAAAGGTAAGCTCGATGATTTTTTCATGTTTTTAGAGAGTCTGAAAGAACATAAAAGAAGACTCCATTGGGGTACCTTTTTCGAAGGTAGTTTAGTTGGCTTGAAAAAGGGATAAACTAGCACCGAAAAGATGTCTATTCAAAACCATTTTAATGAGCGTGACACATAAAATATCACTCGACAATCTTTTCAATTTTAAGGAGTCTGAAAAGATCTTAACTTATGGACTCACAACCTTTTTCTAGATTTAGTCTCCTTAGCCTGAAAAAGTATAAAATCTAGTTAGGAGAAATCTCCCGGTGAGATGAATCTCCTAAGGTGTACCTTTTTCCTCCTTAATCTACAGGCCATAAAAAGGGGTAAACTCATGCCAGTAGATGTTTGTCTGAACCAATTAATGAGTGTGAAAGAACAAGTTCACTCAAAGATTTTTTCAATTTTAAGGAGTCTGAAAAGAGCTTAACTATGGAATCTGTAGGGGTTGTTCTTCTGGACCATTTTAACTAGTGTGAAGGAACAAGGTCACTTGAAAATATTTTCAATTTTAGGGAGTTTGAAAAGAGCTTAACTATGGACTCCGTGGGGGTTCCTTTTTCATAAATTTAGTCCCTTAGGCCCGAAAAAGGGTTAAACTAATACCTGAGAATACTCTTCTAGTGAACCGAAGTTCCTAGAGCGTACCTTTGTTCGTAAAATTGACCATCCGGACCGAAAAAGGGGTAAACTACTGTTGAATAGACGTGCCTTCAAATTTTAGTTTGGGGAGCATGAAGGAAAACAAGATCGCTCGACAATCTTTTCATGTTTAAAGAGTCTGAAAAGGGCTTAAAAGAAGACTCATTTTCTGAGAGTCCCAAGGGTGAGGTCAAGAGTGATGACATATCAGACGTATGAGGCTAAAACTCGTAATCAAGACAAGACTAACAAGGATTACTGAGCCTAAAGTCATTAATGACAACATGGACACTAAAAATGCAACCGGGATCTACCTAGGGAATCCATGTAGAGGTAGGCTCTACCACCAAATTACGACACTTATAAAGAAACAATGGCAGTTCTGTGTCACAATTTGGTGGATTAGATCCTATGGCAAAGAAAAAAATACAACGATATGCAAAAAGTGGAGGTGGAATCCTAACTTAAATGAAAAAAGTTGGAAAAACAACTTTTACCAAAGAATCTTTAAAAGCAACCCATCTCCCAAAAAAGTTTTTAAGCCAAAAGTGAAGTGTATCATAACATCCAATGAGAAACTTAAGAACCCTGTTAAATGATTTTCAAGCCAGAAAAAATAACAAAAGGGTCCAAAAACAGACAAAAAGGGCCAAAAAATTCTATAAATAGAAGTTGGAAACTCATTATCACCATTGCAAATTGAGAATTGACCAAAAAGCCAAAAATACCCCTTTTCTAAAAGAGTTGATTCTGAGAGATTCAGAGGACGAAACAAACTTCGGCTAGGACCAAGGAAGTACAAACTAGCTCCTCGCGCATTTCCATACTTCTTTCTTGCATTAATTTTAGTTTTTTGGGGGGTGCACACTCTTAAAAAGAGGCGGTCCTGCGTGTACGTGAGCTGTCCAAGGACAACCTACGTATGCCCGCAAGCAGAAAATACTCTGCCCGCGTGCATACGCGACTGTGATCACTAAAACCCACGTACACCCTAAAAAAGGTAAAGAAAAAGAAAATACAAGATCTAACTCTCCTTTGAACTTGTCATTGACATGATGCATGTCCACTGGAGAGAGAGGGAGCATGAATACATTAATTTTTTGGTCGAAGAATACCTTGCTGCTGTCGCTGCATTAAAAAAATGCGGGTTATGGAAATTTTTCTGATGTCCACTCATGAGGGAACAACCCAGGTTGTTGAATGCCTTGGTGGATTACCGGAACCTTGACGCTGAGGTGTTTATGCTCGAGGGGCAGTCGTTGACTCCAATGACTGAGGATATCTATTTTCTGACTGGCCTCTTGAGGAGAGGGGAAGTAGTCAACCTTCATGATTCCCCCCCTGGGCCTCCCAACATTGCCGAGTTGATCGGGAAACACTGCGAGGCTGGCACAGATAAAGTGGGTTCTCAGGTGCCGATCCAAAAAATTACCAACCTATCACTGAAAGTGATAGTTTTACTTATTGGGCAGATCACTGGATCTGTGGCCTTACATCAGGCCTCCCGGGTGCACATGCATTGTGCAGTACAATGCTTAAATGCATGAGTGTTTGACTGGAGCATAACCATGCTAGAGTGCATGAAGAGACAACTCATATAATGTCATGGGAGGAACAACAAAAAATTCAGGTTCAACACTATATTATGCTCTTTTTTCTTCGAGAGAGTACCCAGTCTCAGTCCATGAGAGACAGTACGGGGGCACGTGGCCTCCTTCCTATCAGTGTGTAGGTGGGCGACGTTATTGCCACGATAGGGGGGAGGGGGTACCATTGATGCCTTTGACGATACTTTCTTTGACTGGTGGTCTCAAAAGATTATGGCTCTACAGGACTACCCCTATGCCGGGATCAACTTCTCCAGGGACCCTGACATGCCCCTACATCTCGGAGCAGAGTGAGGAGAGATCGATACGCTTGATTTAAATTTTTTTTATTTTTTTTTATTTTCTTTTTAAATATATCATTTTTTATGTGTACCAGAGTATCTCACAACTATGTATCTATTATGTATAGATGTGGGATCAGTGCATCCAACATATTTTGCGAGGAGAAGGCGGTGTCCTCAACCAGAGGCAACACTAGTAGCGACCGTCGGACCAGTAACAACAACAGGGGGACCTCTAGCCGGAGAGGCTGAGAGAGTGTTGAGATGGGTGGAGTAGAAACTCACCACAGTCACTCGTACAATGCCCATGGCCGAGATCGAGGATCTGCCAACATTTATGCACCCTCATGTAGTTGGGGTGCCATGGACCTAGGTCCATCTTTTTCGGCGTTTGGCAAACACCGTTGTTCACTATGGCACGGCCAATAGGCCCTGTTCTTAGCTTAGGGTGGACCACTTACGTGCCAAGGGAACTTTTTGTATATTTTTTAGAGCATAATCCCCATGATGTATACTAGACATATTATTTTTTGAGGCGCTTGCACCTACCTATGTACTTTGAGACTTTTGATATATATATATATATATGCATATTTACATCTTTTCTATCTTATGGATCACATTTTTACAATGTATGTACATGTGTATGTGTGTGCAATATGCCAATCTAATACATGATTAGCTAGAGTATCTGTGATTTGATTTAGTCTCCTAGGAACATGGATATACGTAATGTAATCAAAGCATCGTTCTAATAGACGTACCCTAAGGAATCGTCGATGTAGAGTAGGATCATAAACACGATAAAACCCATTTAGCTGGGACACAACCAGCTATGCATCTAAATAGACTCGGAGGTGAGAGATACCATGTGACAAAGCATCACGAAGCAACTCTATCACTATGCTGTATTAAGCGACATTGTTTGTGGCGTCACCTAGACAGATACCTCCGGAATATAGAAATTTTCCTTGAGGTGTGAAGATCACCCAAGTTGAGGAAGAAATCCTCCGAGTCTGTCGGCTAGCGCCATCTACGAACCCAACACACACCTTTAATTCACTTGACATCTACCATAGTGAAAAAGATGACATAAAAAATGACACGTCCATAAAAAAAAAAGAAAAAACAAACTAAAAGTATAATAACTATACATATGTACAAGAAATCACCCAAGGTGACTAACCTACGAGTATTACTTCTTGAGGTAGATCCCATTTCTAGGCTTCGCTAGAGATTTCCTTCGAAGTCAACTAGATGATAAGCGCCCTTCTTTAGTACTTCCTTCACGATGAAAGGTCCGAACCACATGGATTTGAACTTGCCTACCCCCAGGGGATGCTTATCTTGGTCATAGACCAGGACAAGGTCACCTTCAGAGAAAATACGATAATGAATGGACTGATCATACTGGCACTTGACTTTTTGCTTGTGAGCCTCGTTAGCCAAGGCTGCATCATGTCACTACTCATTGAGCTGCTCGAGATATAATAAGCATTCCTCAAGCGGTGAAGTGTCTGGAAATAACTGTACTGCCAAATTTAGAGATGGGATCTGGCACTGTATTGGAAAGATTGATTCCAGCTCGTAAACAAGTTGAAAAGGTGAAAACTCGGTTGCAGTCTTCACAAACGTTCGATAGGCCCACAATGCTGAGTACAACATCAAATGCCAATTTGACTTGGTCGAATTGATCATTCATTGTAGAATGGTTTTGAGAGACTTATTCACAGCTTCCACCTGACCATTCTCTTGTGGGTCGTAAGGCGATGAGTGTTCTTTCCTCAACCCAAGCTTTGACATTAACTCAGACATCATTTTGTTCTGAAAGTGACTTCCATGGTCAGTGACAATCTCCTTCAGGATGCTGAACCTTGATATTATCAAGTTAAAAATAAAGAGAGTTGTTGTTTTTCCATCATCTTTGAATGTTGGCATAGTCTCAACCCACTTTGTGAAGTAGTCTACTGCTACGATGATATAACGATTCCCCTTGGTTGAAGCCGGGTGGCATGTAGTATAATAAATCCCCCACTTGGTGAAGGGACCAACTATAATGATGGGAAACATGGGAGTGGGTTGTGCCCTCATCTTACGATAGAAGATCTGACATAGATGTCACTTCTTGACCGATTCAACACAATCTTTGATAAACATCGACCAAAAATAACCTACTTGTAGAATATTTTGGGTTGTTTCCAACCCAGACAAATGACCACCACATGCTCTAGTGTGGCAATCATTAATCATGAGTTTCGCTTCTTCATGAGTGAGACACTGGCGAAGGATGCAATATACACCCCGACGATACAAAGTGTCATTGAGAATGAGATATTTTTTTTCCTAATGGCATATACATCGACGCTCATCACAAGAAGCAGAGGTGTGGCACTTCAAAGTCTGGAGATATACTAGTATATCTCCATACCAGGGGTCCGAAGATGAAATCAGAAAAAGATCTCCTTTAATTGGTGATTATTCGGGCGTAACATCACCTGACTTGACTAGAAGTTCCGAGATAATTCCGCAAAGACCAATGAATTCTTAGATTTCGCAGAAACAAAATCCAAGTCAAATTCCTGGAGGATAACTATCAATCTACTGATATTTTTGTCGATTACACGTATTGTAAACATGTATTGAAATGGATTCACAATGATAATGACGGTGGTCTTATGAAGTAGAATATAATGAAAGAACCACTAGACAACATGAACTGCTGCCAACACTAGATTCTCAACGTGGGAGTAGTTGAGTTCTGGTCCAACCAGGCCTCGACTCAAGTAATAAATCACATGTTTTTCAAGAAGATCATCCTCTTGAACCAAGAGCATACCGATGGTCGACTCTGTAGCGACCAAATACAATAAGAAATATTTATTATAATTGGGAGGCCGAAGCAGAGGGGCAGACATGAGGGCACATTTCGAATCTTCAAAAGAGCACTGAGCGACTTTGTCCCAACGGAAAGGGACCCCCTTCTTCAGTAGATGCATAAATCCTTTAGTGATTTCAACATAGTTTACGATAAAATGACGAAGAAAATTCACTTTACCCTGTAATCTTTGAAGCTAAGGGACTGTGCACAGGGGAGGCAACTTAACTATTGCCTCAAACTTCAGAGGATCGATCATGATCCATGTTGTCTAAACTATGAAACCTAGCAGACGAACCGATGTCACGCAGAAACTGCACTTGTTTGGATTTAAGTGAATCTGATAGTAGTGACATCACTCAAAGATAAGTCGAAGGTGCATGGAATGATCAACTCTCTTATGAGATCATGATGATAAATCATCAAGATAAGCCTTGAATATATGTCTTAGTTCATGGAAAGAAAAAGACATGGCCCATTGAAAAGTGGCTCCAACATTCTTCAGGCCAAAAGGAATCTTCCGATAAGAAAATGTACCCCATGGAAAGATAAAAGTTGTTTTATGCTAGTCTTCGAGCTTAATCTATATATGATTGTATCCCAAAAAAACATCCATGAAAGAAAAGACCTCACAACCTACGCACTCATCGATAATATGGTCAATGAATGGGGTGGGGAAATTATACTTTGGATAGGCCTTGTTCAAATCACGGAAGTCCATACATACGCAAATCGTTCCCTTCTTTTTGTTGACCTGAATAGCATTTGACACCCATTGAGTCAACTAAACGGGGTAGATGAAACCGACTTTGAGCAGTTTCTCTACTTCAGCCTCAATAGATTCCACTTTCCGAGGATTGACCAGATGAAGCTTCTGCCGGACCGACTTGGCATTAAGATAAGTCATTATTTCATGTTAGACAATTCTTGGATCAATGCATGACATTTCCTCGTAAGACTAGGTAAAATCGTCGCATAATTATTTAAACAAATCTGTGTAGATTTGAATCTCCTCGGGGGACCAGTTCGCTCAGATGAAGACATTCTCCAAGACACTAGGGGTTCTGGAGATTTCAATAAGTATCGTTTCAATGTTGGTTTCCATATTTCCCTCGACATAAACTGTGTGCATAGCTAGAGGATTATAAGACAAGACCTATCTCCAGTCATAGTCAACATGAATTATCCTGCCTCTATTCTTCTTAACTCTAGGAGGAAATAAGATCTATTGTGGAGATCATCCCAGGTTCTATCTGGACCAGTCAATGCCTCTAAAATCGCCTCATCAGAGGGCAAGACCAAGTATAAATAATCAGTAGTGGCAAGGGAATATTGAGCCCAAATAGGCTCGAGAATTAGATCTAACTCCTGTGCGGGAGTCATATCGGGGTCAGCTGAAGTTTGTTGGACTATAGAGTACACAACTTTTGCTGCGGAAAAGGGCATGGACATGCCAGGATGCCTTGTCCCTTCCATCGAAGCTGATGGGGAAGGAAGAGTCTACGGATCGGTAAATTAAGTCATACAGAATGACGACACTTGAAAAATCTTAGCCCTATGCTGGTCGGGGACAACCGATATCATCTTGACATCACCAGAAGGAGGCGGGTAATCGAACATACCCATCAAAGGTGGGAACAAACCAACTCCCACATTGACGACATCGGGCTGTGGGTTATCAATCATTGGGACCGTGGATGCCCCCGATGAAGGGTTAGGCCTGGAGAAAGACAATTGATCAATGGTCATGATTTGACCCTCGTGTGTAAACAACAAGACCCAAAAAACTGTTGCAACCACTTTCTACATGGCATATGTCCAACTCCTTCCTAACAACAGGTTGTAGTCGAGAGGCACATCGACCGCTTCAACTTCGATGCACACGGTCTTCCCTCCTAACTGTACAGGGAAAGAAGGGATGATTCCATGTGGTATGAAGGAACGACCGTCGAAATAAGGAAGGAGAGTAGGTGACAAACACAAAACGGGTTGGCCAATGGCCTTCCAACACACCAACAACATCACGCATGTTGAGGTTCCCTCATCAACCACCGTGCGAAAAATGTTCCGAGTAAAATATTTCATGGGGTGAGCCACTACTATCTGAAACACAACGTGGTGTGGGAGATGAGGCTTCAAGTCGGTCATATCAAGCATGATCATTCCCAGATTATAGGTCTCAGCAGATCCTAAGGAAGCTAGCAGAGATTTTCTCTATGAAGGGAAACTTTGGAGGACCTTCAAAGAAGACATCATGCAAGGGGTTTGTGACAAATCCTCCACCACAGAGTAATTCTGGGCAGCCCTCACATTTGGATTATGCGAAGATTTCTTGAAATCCCCTTTCTGGATGTGTGTCATTATTTCACCCATCGCCTTCTTGATCTGGAGAGGAACAGATGGGTTTACGGATTCTTTACCCTTCTCAGAAGTTTCAGGCATTCTGTAATCGTGTGCCCTAGTCGCTATGTAGGCATCACCTTTCATCATATACACATTCACAGATGAAGGATTACTAGAATATGAAGGGGGTCCCTAACTTCCCCCATCCACGCTCAAAGAGGCTTGAGTTAAATTTTTCTCATGAGGGAATGGGTTCGTTAACACAACAGGCTGTTGCTTCGCCAATAACTTTTGGGCCTCCGCAAGCCAAGGGCACATGTGAGTTGGGTGGTCTTCTGTGCAAAGGTTACATGGATACTTTGACATTATTTTCTCTATGTTGGCCCCACCAACATTGTTGGTGGGTTTCTTATCCCCCTTACCCTTCTTTCACTGTTTCTTCTTTCCGTTAGGTTGCTGGTTGGACTTCAGGTTCGTCGATTACACACTGTGTACATCTGACATTTGAGTAGGGGGAGCAACTGAACCAGTGGTTGGGCTGGCCGTTGTCTCTTGTATCAAAAATTGTTGCAATTGATTCGACAGCTGATCAATGGGCTTCACTTGTGTTGAATTAATGATGCCATTGACGTGTGGTCCAGACTTGTGGCTGGTCTTGTTAAGGATAGACCGTGGCGCATCTGGAAAAACTTCATAAAGTAAACCAGACTGAGAGTATATCATTTCTAGCTCTTGAGCTATCATTATCGCCTCTTCCTCTGAAAAGACCCTCGATGTTGCAACGTCCTTGGATAACTAGGGTACCAAATATTGAAGGAACCACTCTAACAGGAATGTTGGTGGAACTGGTACTTTTATCAAACTCTTCTGACACTGCCATTCTCGGATGAGATCCGAGATATGGTCAGCCTTTTTTTTCTCAAAGTTTTCTAGCAATTTGATGCCAACATTGTATCTCACAGGTAATTGAAAATGGTTTAAAAAAACCATTGTCAATTTGCCAAAAGTAGAGTATCTTGAGTGGTCGAGCTCGATGTACCATTTCGTGACACTCCTGATAAGAGTGCATTGAAAATGACACAACTGTACAAAGTTGTCTCTCAATGAGTTGGATGAGAACCATAGGTGAAACATGGTCACATGATCGCCCGGATCTTCGTTAGGCTTACCTTCAAACTTCAGAATGTCCGGGGAAGACTTGGTCGGCATAGGAGGCCAATGCGGATTGTGTCAAATTGGGTCGTTTAACAATATTGACAAGTCTGGAAAATGCAACGTTGCCATAAAAGGTAGCTTGGGTTGTTGAGTATGTATAGGAGGAAAGGAGCCTGGAATTTGGCTGGCACCAAGTTGCTAGGAAAATTTAGGCCGTTGACCAGGGTTCTGGTAAAAACCACAGCCTTGGACAACATTCAGATACTGCGCTTGTTGAGATGTCATCGACTGACTCCCATAGTAGTACATTGAGGGTTGGGAAGGGTTTTCTCCTGACGCTGTGTTCCAAAGGTTCTGGAAAGGGTTTCCCCATGCCAATCCGACGGGCATAGGTACTGAGCCTTTCCCGGGGTTCCAGTGACCATGTTATTGATTGGCATCTGATTCAGGTAGAGACAGAGGGATACTTTCAGGTTCAACCAATGGGGGTATTGGATAGAAAGGTGAAAATGCTCCAGAATCGAGTTATATAGCTAGTAAAATTTCAATGGAACTGCTACGTTCCTGATGATGCTACTTGGGATCATGAAGATGCCATGCGAGTAGAGTACCTGCATCTTTTTGAATAAATTTTGATATTTTGATCTCTATTTTGTATATGCACCGATGATAGTGCCAAAATATGGGGGAGGGGATGTAACACCTCGGGTTTTGAATCCCCATTTTAAATAATGTATTTTTACAATGACAAGAGGCCAGAGTGCCCAAACAATTATTAAAAGGCCAGTGTGTGCAAGATATGTAATTTTTTGATCATTATTAATAATAAATACATCACTGATTGCTAGATGGACAAGGAATAGAGTTATAGGGGGCTATGATTCCACATGAGAGGGGTATTGAGGGGATACATGTTTATTTCCTACTTTAATTACCCTTTTTTCTAAGGGAGTGGATCAATTACGTGAGCTTCTTGGGGGAGGCCAGGAGGTTCTTGATTCCCCATGAAATACTTAAACCCGCCCTCGGTCTATTGGGGGGTTGGACGATTTCGCCTTCGCTCATTTTCTCTTTCACTCCTTCATTCGATTATTCATTCATTCACTCGTCCATTCATCCCATCCTTACCTATCACTCATTGATCCATCCTCATCCGCGTCTTGGCTTGGAAAAGGGAAATGAACTTCTGAAGAGTATCCATGGTATTGTTGGCTGTAGTGGTCGCTAGTGTAATCCAACCATGAATTGAGGCCTTCATGTCTGAGATGCGTTGGCTTGTGTCCAACTTTGTTCACATTTGCGAGTCGCGAGAGTTACAATATTGATATTCTGGACCAGTTGCGCTAGATCCCTGGAAGGAGAAGGACTACCTGAGGGACTGCATAGCAGAGAAGGGTGGAGGTCCATTCTATTAGGTGGTGCAGACTGGGTAGAAGAGAGATGGGTACTTGGATTGTTGTGAGTGCTGGGAAATCCTGTGAGATCATGAGTGCTGACTGGTTTGGGAATCCAAGTAACAGTCTAAAACTGTCCTTGTGGATTCATAGCCCTGGCTCGGGGGTGACACTGCTGTTGAGATTTGGAATAGTAGTGTCTACGGTTGGGTGAAACTTCCTTGGTATGAAACCAATTGGTGTCATCTTTTATAAAGATAAGTTCTCTATGTTATGTTACTAATTACCTGTATATGAATGTATTCTGATGTGTATTTATTTATCGTTTAATTGAATCTTTAGAATATTCATGCTTGTTGGTTATTTCTGTGCATGTCATTATATCCTTTGTTTTATGCACTCTTATTAATTATAAAAAGGTATCGGTAAGAGAAATAAGTCCAAGGGTGGGCTTGAATGTGGTGTACCCTGGCCTGTGGGTGGCAGGGTGTGTTACACCATGCATGGGATAGGATCGCTTCTGATAGGAGGAAAGCTATGGAATCTCAGAGTAAGGAGTGCATTTTTTTTGGATAACTAGAGGGAGTGAAGTGATACGAGTTATTATAGACTACTTTAGATACACTACTCATTCAAAGGAGTGTTAAGTTTGAAGAGGGTCCTTCACAAGTAATTCTAGAGCAGTCCACACCTCCATCTCCACTGCCACTAGTTGCTAAAATTCATGAGACTTCTTCTAATCAAATTTATGATCAGATATCTGAATATGATATATCTAATATTTATAATCATCATCAAGAATTTGTAGGTTCGTAGAATCTACCATGATGGGCACAAAAAACTCTTCAGACAACAAGTGATCTAGTGGGTGATCTTGTTGATCCACGGATAACCAGATCTCAGTTTGTGGATCATTCACAAGATTTTATTACCATGGATACATTTATGCCTATATATTTTTATATGGTACTCGGACCAGATCCTTAGTCTTATGCAAAATATAAAGAAAACCCCCATTGGGAGGAATCTATGAAAGAGGAGTATAATTCCCTAATAGAGAACAACACATAGGAGTTGGTTCCTATACCTTCCAAAATGAAGCTTGTTAGATGTAAGTGGATTTTCAAGACAAAGAGGGATATTGATGGATAAATTAAAAAATATAAGGCTCATTTAGTAGCTAAATGTTTCTCACAAGTACAAAGCATTGACTATGAGGATATTTTTGCACCAGTTTCCAAGATTGAGTCCATTCAGTTAGCTCTAGCTAGAAAGTGGGAGGTACACCATATGGATGTGAAGAATTCATTCTTACATGGAGATATTAGTGAGGATATATATATGGAGCATACAAAGGGATATATTCAGGATCCATAATTAGTTTGCAGGTTGAGGAAGTCATTGTATGGACATAAGCAAACACCTCAGGCATGGTATGCTAAAATGGACTCTTATATTCTCTCTAGGGGTTTTCTTAGATGTAGGTCAGATCCTAATGTGTATATGACGATAAAAAAATATTTTATTCTACTAATAGTTATATATGTATATTATTTACTCATCACAGGGAGCTCAACCTCCTCCATTGCTGCAATGAAGACCGCTTTGCATGATATGTTTTCTATGTCATATATGGGACTGTTACATTACTTTCTTGGTCTTGAAATCAACCAGAATGATTCAGGAGTCAATATTTCTCAGTACAAGTATGCCAAATATATACTTTATAGGTTTCATATGACAGATTGCAAGCCAACTCCAACACCTTTTCAATCAGGGGTTAGACTAGAGGATGATGATGTATCACCTTTGGTTGATTGTAGTTGGATCAATTTCCAAGTACATGCAAGAGCCTCATGAGATTTACTATAAGGAAGGAAAGAGGATTCTCAGATATGTCAATGTGACTACCAGTTTTGGTATACACTACGCAGTAGGATATTCCTTGGATCTTGTTGGTTACACATACTTATATTGGGCAGGAAATAAAACTTATCATAATTCCACTTCAGGATATTTCCCCTACCTTGGAGCAGGACCTATTTGTTGGTCAAGTTAGAAGTAATAATTTTTTTTTTTATCCTTAGCAGACGCATAGTAGATGGGTGCAGTGAATGTTACTACTCAGGCTATTTGGTTGCATCGCTTTCTTACAAAGTTGGGAGTTCATTTTCATCATCTAATAGTTATATGGTGTGATCATCAAAGTAATCTCAAGCTATGTAGAGACCCATTTCAAAGGCATCATGCCAAACACATCGAGGTTCATATGCATTTTATTCTAGGATAGATTCATGATGGATTCATTGATATGTAGTTCTGTCCATCTTCAGAGCAGGTGGGAGACATATTAACAAAGCCTTTCATCAAACAAAAAGTTGTCTCATTGAGGGACATTCTAGGAGTGAGGGATACATAAACTTAGTAGATGAACATGTTAGCATTATTTTCTTGTTAGCATCATATTTTGAAGGGGTTTTTTTGTTCCCACTTGGTTTTCCCTCTTTACCTCACTTTTGTTAAGTTGTTATGCATATATACTTGTACATGAGTACCTAGCATGGTTTCATATTTCCATGACTCATCATTTTTCACACCCC